>CAKNWT010085127.1:0-26914 GCA_932066315.1 Andricus coriarius | reverse complement strand
AAAAATTCTAAAAGCTGTTTCAAGTTCTTCACCTAAAATATAAAACATGAAAATTGTAAATTTTCATTGTGAATATTTGTAAAAAAAAGTTTCACCCCCCCTAGCTGCCGGGGAACGCAGTCGTTTTCAACCCTTAAGTCTGAAAAAACGAAGAAAATATTCTAAAATCTTTTCAAAAGTTTATTACCCAAAACATAAAATGTGAATATTCTAGATTTCAATAGTAGATAGTTGCAAAAAAAGTTTCATCCCTTTTTTCTTTTCAAAAGTTTATTACCCAAAACATAAAATGTGAATATTCTAGATTCCAATAGTAGATAGTTGCAAAAAAAGTTTCATCCCTATAGCTGCCGGGGAAAGCAGTCATTTTCAACCCCCCAAGCCTCAAAAATCGATTAGAAATTCTAAAAGCTGTTTTAAGTTCTTTACCTAAAATATAAAACCTGAATATTGTAATTTTTGATCGGCAGCTAGGGGAATAAAACTTTTTTGCAACTATTTACTACCAAACTCTACAATATTCACATTTTATATTTTTGGTAAGAAACTTTGACAAGATTTTAGAATTTTTTTTTTTTAGACTTAGGGCTTGAAAAAAACTGCGTTCCCCGGCAGCTAGGGGGGTGAAACTTTTTTTGCAACTATTTACTACCAAAATCTACAATATTCACATTTTATATTTCGGGTAAGAAACTTTGACAAGATTTTAGAATTTTTTCTTCGTTTTTTTGAGACTTAGGGGTTGAAAACGACTGCGTTCCTTGGCAACTAGAGGGATGAACTTTTTTTCAAATATTTACCATCAAAATTTACAATATTCAGGTTTTATATTTTAGGTAAGAAACTTTTACAAGATTTTAGAATTTTTTCTTCGTTTTTTGAGACTTAGGGGTTGAAAACGACTGCGTTACCCGGCAGCTAGGGGGATGAAACTTCTGTTTCAAATATTTATTATCAAAATTTACAATATAAAGGTTTTATATTGTAGGTAAAGAGCTTGAAACAGCTCTATGAAACAGTTGAAATCTCAAACTAAGAATGTGAATTTTCAAACAAAAAGTAATTCAACAAAATAATTGAATTTTAAACCAAAAAGAAACTTTTCATTAAAGAAATAAATTGCAGTCAAATTGTTGAAGTTTTAAGCCAAAAAGACGAATTTCCAATAAAACAGTTGAATCTTTTACCAATAAAATGAACTTTTAAAAAATTAGTATCTAATTACTTTACAGATTCTGTTGCCAGGCAGCTGTCCTCAAATAAGGATCAATAAACCATGCAATAAATATGTACTTTAATCCTTGGTGTTCTAGAATCATATAGGGGAGAGCGGGGCATGGGCGGCACCCTAACTTTGAGTGCATTTTTTAACATTATTGCTATTTTTACACTGTCAACGAAAAAAGCAACAATTAAAATGAATGTTTATAAATGGAATTCAATTGGAATAAAAATTTAAAACGAACGCGTTTAATATGTAGAAATAAAAATAAGCAGGCGTCAAAGTGGGGTACAGAAGGTCTCTGCGGGGCAGGCAATGTCATCCAGGTGGGGCACAAATGGAACGGTGAACTCGCGAATAAAAACGAGATCGATAAATGGTACTTTTTAAAATAGTTTTATTAAATATAAATAAATAAAATATAATATAATTTTTATTTAATAATTAACTTTAATTATTTTTTGTAAGTTTTAGTATCACATTTGTTTTTATTTTATACCAGTGTTATTATAGGTAACGAGATGAAATGTTAATATTTAAATATGAGATATAAAATTTAATAATAAAATATATTAATATTTATATATTAATATTAACGAAGTTGTTTTAAAGATGACATGTTTTTAGAGGGATGCCTAGCTGATCTGCCTTGAGGGCAGTGCCCCGCTCTCCCCTAGTATCGCTCCCCGTGTGGCCTTGCAATTAGTTTATTTCTAGGTATAGTTTCCGACCGCTCTGGCGTAAGTCATTAATGCAAAAACGGTCAGAGCATTGGCACTCATACCGTTATTGAAAGTAAAACGTAACTTTTGAGTACACAGGGTTTGAAAATTTCGGGGGGGGGGGCTTGAGCCCCCCAAGCCGCCTCCCTGGCTACGCCGCTGGGCGGTACAGTACTCTAATATAGTATAATATATATGACGCGCTCCGAGAAAAAGGACCTAAATCTGAAAAAATGGATTTTCAGTTTAGGCGTTAACGTAATTCGTTGATCTGCAAAATTATCTTCAATATTTAATTGCAAAGTTCGCTTCGTTTCGCTATACTCCCTGGCGGACCGGCCGAACGCAAGCATTACGCTACAGCGTAATGGTAAAGTAATGGTAAAGTAATGTTAAAGTAATATGGCATTATAATTAGTAAGAGAAGCAAAATAAATATGTAAACTATTGAAATTATAATAATACGTTAAAATTTACATTGAATGGTCATGCGATAATTGCAAGAAGTTGCTTTTTCAGCGCTAAAAAATTAAAAAAACAAAGTGGCTGTCATTGAAGTCGGGCCCCTGCATGTTGGCAACCCGCTTAAAGTCGACGTTAACAGACTGTAATGACAGCCACATTATTTTTTCATTGTTTGATGCTGAAAAAGAAACTTGTTGCAATTACGGCATGGCCATTTAACGTAAAATTTAACGTATTATTATAATTGCAACAGTTTACATATTTATTTTGCTTCTCTTAATAATTATAATGCCATATTACTTTAGGATTACTTTACCATCACCCTGTAGCGTAATGCTTGCGTTCGGCCTGTCCGCCAGGGCTACCTGCGAACGGACCATTTTCAACAGCCCGTCCTGTAAAGTTTGACTCTGCTGAGTTAAGCCCCTTTTCTCGTACCGCTTCACATACATACAGCACCTTAGAGGACTAGTACAGGGTTGGGACTCACGCCACTATTGACACCTTTGTTGAGTGTTTAAACAAATTTAATAACATTAGATTGAAGCTTTAAAGTTTTAAAAAAATCATGCAAGAATATACCCCATAGAATATACACGCTCTCGGACGGGTAAACCCAAATTTTCCTTACTGAGTCTTTTGAGGCACTTTCGTTTTTCATTTTGTTAATTTTGTCCATATTGTCAATACTCGATGCTACTACAGATAGGTCTATCAATTGTACATTAATAGCAGTCTGCAAAGCAGACTTGAGTCATTATCATCTACTGGGAGGTGCTTAAATTACCCGAAAATTATTAAGACTACAGGTGGTGTTAAGACTTAATACTAAGTTTTAAAACTACAAAAGAGAAGCTTGCGTCCTTATATTCTAAGTTTAATTCTATGATTCGAAGGAAGACTCTCGGTTCCTATTATTTTCTTTATGGGTGTTCTCGTCTGGAATGAAGGAATCATATTGGCGATGTCAAAATTGTATTAAGTGTCAGGGATCTTGAAGGTTGTTTGCCGATCTTGGTCTTTAGGCTTAGGTTTTATGCTTGTCTTGACAGCTGATGTAGTTCGCCCTCCTTTGTAAAAGCGACGTCTTTGTCTACAAAGATGATATCTGCCTCGCCGTCTTAGCTGATTATCTGACTGGCAAATTGATTGCCAGCTACGAAATAACTGAGCAGCATTCAAAACACGGTGATCGTCTGAGGTCTTTAGGTTTGTCTTGACTGAAGAAAAATTCTGAGTAGGCTATTCTATTGTTTTTGACCCGTAGAATCCGAAAATGAAGGTCCCAAAATCGTATCTGCTCCCCTTTCCAAGATTAGTCGAAAAATGTTAACACGTTGTGGTCACTCCTCCAAATACACCTCAAGATATTTTTGGCTGCAAAAAAATCATAAGTGATGTTGAAACAATACAAAATAGGAAAATAATATCTCCGAAGCCTCAGTGATAATTTAACTATTCCAAAAAAATACTTGACAAAAAAACCGGAGAAAATCGGAGAAATGCAGAAAGCCCTTGGGGTCCGTTGGACCCCATATGACCACAACGAGTTAAACAAACAAACAATGACACGGAAATGTCGCTGTCGCTGTTTGTTGACCATTTACAATTAATAAAACTATGAAATCTGACATAAATTTAAATGAAATATTATTAATTTTTATCACATCAAAGAGAATTTTAATATTTGCATATGATTATTTTATTTCTGGCCGAATACAAACTATTATTAATTTTTTAACACTAGTCCAGTTATTTGTGGTGTTTGTTTCGTGATCAACTAATTTTTTTCTTTTTTCCCATGGAGGATCTGTTGATACATCAGCTATCACAGACATGCAAATTTTAAAAAAGTCTTGCCCGCCATCAGCCATAATTTTAAAACGGTAATCGCCGACAATATTTCGCTTTTCTACTACATGATTTAATAATTCTTCAGTATTTACAAAAACAACAGGCAATTTCTTTTTATCACTATTGTGTCCAGTCTCAAATTTTAAAATCTCGCTTTGATACATATCTTTCATCAACTTCGATCGTATCATTATTATTATTACTGATAGTTTATAATATATCAGTGTATAAAATAATTCATAATATAAAAAAAAGATAGTCAGATAGATAACTTATAATACAGGTCCGTTGGCAATCACGTACATTTATCTAGTTTCTAAACAATATTCATTAACTATATTATTATGTAATAACAATGATTACTATTTGTGTCAAAATTACACAGTAAACTTTGTAAAGTAAATGGCAGAATGCCCAGAGGTAGACCGCCGAAAGCATAAATAGAGTCTGTGAATGAGACATTAATCCGAAGAGACATAAGAAGCCATGAAAACAGGAGAGCTTGCATGAAACAATGCATGGACGTGAAGGAAGCTAGTGAAGTATGCCAGTACAGAAAAGTTTGGTGACAGATAGTTTATAAAAAGACTGTGAGTAGAGTGAATGACGCCTGAAACAAAGACCTTGGATACTAATGGGCCCAAATGGGGAGCCACACATAACAATTTTGTGAGGCTCTCCACGTGGGGTGATCGCTAGAGAGATTGATCAGCAACCTGGGTCGGAGCAGTGTTGCGGAGTGAACGTGTTATTTAATTAAATAACATGAGCAATCTAGATCAATCTAAAATATATAAAACTTACGCCTACATACCTACCTACCCTATACCTATATACCCATCCACACAGTACTGCTTTCCAACCGAGCAATTCAGGCCTACCCCGAAAGGGAAACGGCTTAATGGTATAATAATAATTAATCATTTTTAATAAAAATAATAAAAAATGACATTTTTCGCCTATATCTTGGAAAGGGGAGCAGCTACGATTTTGGGACCTTCATTTTCGGATTCCACGGGGCAAAAAACAATAGAATAGCCTACTCACAATTTTTTGTCAGTCAAGACAATTCTAAAGACCTCAGACGATCACCGTGAAAAGTGACTTGCGGTCGAGGTGTCGTAGAATCAACTGGCCAATTTCTAAGGGAAGATTACTGATGATGTCAGTTTTGTTCTGGCTAATGCCGAAGAAGCAATTCGAGCACGGCACTCCGCTGGGCAGGGTGCATAAAAGGTGTCCACACTCATAAAGGGACATAAAAGGACACATAAAAGGACCACACTCGATTTTGAACGCTGCTCAGGTATCTCTTACCTGGCGGCTATCAATTTGCCAGTCAGATAACACAGGACCACAAAATCTAAACTCTTGCAACACGGACCAGACTATAGGTGGGTCTTATATTTTCGGAGTCGCTGAATTCGAATCCGTTGTCCGTTTGGCCTCATCGGGTCAGTTCAAGGTCAAACTTACAAAATTCATCGCTAACCAATTAAGTCAGGGTACGTATAGGTTTTAGGGGTCGCTGAATTCAAATCCGTTATTCGTTTGGTCCGATCAGGTCAGGGTCAAGGTCAACTCAAGGTCAAACTTACAAAATTCATCGCTAACCAATTAAGTCAGGGTACGTATAGGTTTTAGGGGTCGCTGAATTCAAATCCGTTATTCGTTTGGTCCCATCAGTTCAGAGTCATGGTCAATTCAAAGTCAAACCTGCAAAATTAATCGCTTACAAAATAAGTCAGGCACCTATAGGTTTTCGGGTTCGCTGAATATAAATCCGTTGTCCGTTTGGTTTCATAACGTCAGAGTCAAGGTAAGTTCAAGGTCAAACTTACAAAATGCATCGCTAACCAATTAAGGCACGGTACCTATAGGTTTTCGGGGTCGCTGAATTTAAACCCGTTGTCCGTTTGGTTTGACCTAGAATTGACCTTGAGCTTGACCTGATCAAACCAAACGGACAACGGATCTGAATTCAGCGACCTCGAAAACATATAGGGCATACATCAGGGTGTATCGAAAATAATAAAGGTCTGCATTCGCGGATCTAGCAGAAATGAAAACTTTATTTTGAGTCAAAAACACTTCCCAAAAGTTTAATTTAAGGGTACGCTCTCGCGGTCGGTTTCGGACGTGTCATGCGTGCATTTCGAATTAATTTTTTTCAAATAACATAAATAATGTAACTAATATTGAAAAATGTCATTTAAACCCCTGATGGACTACAACCATAAATTGGAACTGAAATTGTTTTTCAAATTTGGTTTAAAAGTGGGTCCAGGAAAAGAACATAGGTTTTATCGATTGCATTCTCATGGTGAATGGAGCGATGTTATTGGTTGACAGAAATAAGAGACTTTTGTTTAAAAATTAAGTAGATGATATAATAAAATGTTATTTCAAATCAAGAAAATATTTCCTTGAAACAAATTAAAGTCCATCGGCTGAAGGAAAAGTTTTTCTTAATTAAAAGATGTGATTACTTCATTCAAAGAAGCGTACTCTATATTTTACCAAATATTTCTTGGAAACAAAGAAATGGGTTTTTAATGTGAGTAAATATTGTTGTGAACCTAAGATGCGATATATTGTTCAGAATAAGCATGTAACAAAGTTGACAAAATAATAATTGATTCAAAAAACCAAGTCCCCTAGATAGCACAATAGTTTGCAGCAAACTTGCCTAAGAATTGCGGTGCAAGGTTCGGACATTTGCACCGGAAGGTTTAGGCAAACTTTCCGCAAGTAAGACAATGTCCGCCTTACGGCAAACTTGAGGGAGACTTGAATCGTAAGTTTGCGGGAAGCTTGCGATACAAGCTTCATCGAAACTTGCATCGCAATATTTAGAAAAAGTTCAGGGAGCACTCTAATATATTACACTGCCGGTTAAAAGTTTCCGTACACCTGTTTTTTGATGACTGATTAAGTTCTCTTAATTTTAATTATATCAAAACTAAAAAATTTTCTTTTTAAAGGGTTGAATGCTCTCAAAATTTTGTATAAAATGAGCCCAGGATGAAGCCAATTTGTCTATTTATTAAGGAGAAATTTCCAGAATGGTGTAAATTTCAATATTTTCTTAAATTTTCAATAACTTCCGTAATAATCAATATTTTTTTATGTTCTTGGGCTCATTTTGAAAATATTTTTCCACAGTATCGCAACAGCTTATATTCATAAATCTTAAAGAATTTCCTATCATGGTGCAGGAACATAAAATTGTAACAAAATAGATGGAGAAATTGGAAAACATCTTATCTGCAGGCAAATGAAAATAAATATTAAATATATATTTTGAGGGACTTTTCTAGAAATTTCATGGTTATGTTTTATATATATTTACCAAAATATGGTTTTTATCGCAAATATTATTTTAATTTTTGAAAATTTTTAGTTACAACTTCAAGTTCTTGCACTGTGATAGGACATTTTTTTTTAGGTTTATGCTCACAAGCTGCTGAGATACTGTGAAAAAATAGCTTTAAAAATGAACCCAAAAATAATGAAAAATATTGATTATTACGGAAGCTATTGAAAATTTAATAAAACATTTAAATTTACACTCTTTTTGGAATTTCTACTTTAAAAATAGACAAATTGGCTTCATTATGGGATCTCATTATAAGCTCTACGATATTTACATTTTGTTTTTTTTTTACTGGCCTTCTAATTTACTATAGTAATTATCAAAAATTTCGGGACTATTTATTTATCCCTGAGAATTACGTAAATATTTCGATGAAAGATGTCCTCAAGATTGCATCACAAGCTTCCCCAACTTACGATGCAAGGTTCCCTTAGGTTTGCTTCGCAAGCTTCCCGTAAACTTACGATGATAGTTTCCTTCAAGTTTGCGTCGCAAGCTTCCCGCAAACTTACGATGCAAGTTAAGGCTCAAGTATATGCATCGCAAACTTCTCGAAAACTTACTATGCAAGTTTCCCTCAAGTTTGCCGTAAGGCGAACATTGTCTTACTTGCGGAAAACATGCCTAAACCTTGCGGTTTAAGCTTTCGAACTTTGCACTGTAAAATTTAGGTAAGTTTTCTGCAAGTTATTGTGCTATCTGGGCCTATTTTATCTATAGATTCGATAAGATCCTAATCCAAAAAATATGTTAATTTATATTAAAATAGTTAATAGTTCCAAAGTAAAATATAATTCTGTTTAACATAATTAAAATTAAAAAAGAGGATTTTATTACGAATCCCAAATAGGCTGCTGATAATTATTATCTTAATGTAAGACAATTCAATCCCACATACTCATAATTTTCTAACGTATAGCTACACCACATGGAAAACCCCGACGTTGGATAAGTAACTCTACTTATTTTTGACTTTGTTAACAGAAAGAGAGAGTAAATCTTTAACCTGCAACAAAATATCCTAAAATTACTTATAATAGAAACGTGCTCTTAAAAATTCGTTGTACAAAAATGCAGAAGTTTTATTGTTAATAGCGTTTCATTCACAAAAGGTTTGGCTCACAAAAGTGATTTACAAAAAATGAAGGCTCGCCTTTATTAATCTTAGGCCACAAAAAATGAGATCATTCTTTTCTGGACGATTCCTCAGCCCGATTAACCGGTGTCGGAGGTGCAGGAGGACGTATCGGCATTATCGTTGTTGCTATCCGTCGACGAACTGTCGTTGCTCTTAATCCGCCTTTGGCGTAGTTTAGCAAACTGAAACTCCTCGACTGGAACTGCACATCAACAATAATTGAATCTTCGTTATTAGAGAATCCGCCCCTGACCTGCCAAATCGCAGGGCATTTACACACGTTCCTCACTCACACCCGCGGAAATAGGAAATGAAGGAGGCTGTTCGTAGAAAACGAGAATAAAAGATTTATATTTATATCTGAACATGTACATTTCCAAACTATAATCGATGTTGGACCTAAAACGATTGTCGAACAAGCCGATAATAACCTAATTTCCTAGACTATAATAATCGGAACACTGCGAATTACTTGGAACATTTTACACATCTTTAGTCTTTAACGTTTTATCATTTTATTAATTATGAACTTGATAAACTGCATTTTTATTATAACACTAAAATTCCATCAGCAAAGATTTGAAAGGAACTTTCTAATTAAAAAAGTAATCTTACTATAGCTATCACTACTCCAGGAGCTTTGCACTAAAGATTGAAAAATATTCATCCAATAAAGGATTGACAAATTGAAATTTATACAATTACATAATGATTTAGCGATCATTTACATCAACAGGGGGAAAGTTTTGTGTGACGAAGGCAAGAACATTAAAGTGTCGACAAACGATATGATTATTTGAGATTCGTTTGGTTACCATCTGAATCCGGATCTCCTTTTGCGACTGCATTGGTCGCTGGGATTGGTAGAGACACAACTTCTGGTTCTAGAGGTTTTGGCCCACAGTCCATGTCCTCGACAATGACTTCCTCTGCTAAACTACTTCTTACAGCCTCTAAATAATAAGGATTGATAATTGTCAAACTGAACTTAAAAATATTTATCATTTAACAAATCATTACCTATTACAATAGGGTGTCTAAAAAAAAATCTATTTTTTGTTGTTGTCTCACCCACATATTTTCTTATATCTGGTGTAAAAATAATTGCATAATTTGTTATAAATAAAAAAATTGTAAACCATGGTACAAGGGCTTTAAACGCCAAAAAGTATTAATAATTATTTATTTTTTGGTGGGAAAATGACAAATGACTTACGTAAAAGCAATAATTATGACAATAAAATTATGGTAGGCCTTACTGAAAATAATGTTACCTTAATTTTATTCAGAATACTACCTTTTGAGAGCTGAAATGTTTGCCAGTGATAGAGAACTACTCATAAACTTATAAAAACTACCCGTTCAAACGATATTTTGCTTCTTTCACAGTTCTCAACATAATTTTTCATAAGAAAAGTCCTGGGTTGACATTAGAAATATTGTTTAAATATAACTGTTTTACTAGGATATCAGGAAATGAGGCTGGGACTTATTAAAAAGTAATGTGGCCTCAAGCAAGCTAGGGTACTATAACTTCAGAAGGAAATTAGTACCCATCTGGAAAGAATAGAAAGTTATATTTTGTTCCTTTTGTTTCCCCATAGAGGAAGCTTTGCAATGGTAAGAATTTCGAAATATTTTTAATTCGTTTAATTAAACGTTCATCATTAAAAAATGGGTTTTTTTTATGGTGAACTTTTTTTCGTTCACCTAATTAAAAGTTAATGCAACCATATAAAAGATTATTTGGGTTGAAAAGAATCGATTGACCTATAATATTGATAAATTTTATTGAAGAGTGATGAATTTACGGTTATTTATAGTATTTGAAAGTTATTTGCGTAAGTCTACAGCAATACTTTTTTCATTAATATAATCCAAAGTTGATGTAAGAATAAAAAACATTCTTGATTCGGGACGAATCGATTGACCCATAATATTAATACATTTTATTGAAGAGTAAGGAAGTTATGGTCATTTATAATACTTAAAAAATTTATTTTTTACATTAAAACTTTTTTAATAACATAATTCAAAGTTGATGTAATAACATAAAAGATGCCTTGACTTCCGGCGAATCGATTCACCCATTTGTACCCATTTATAATATTTAAAAAATCTCTTTTATAACAGAAGAACTTTTTTTATTAACAATATTCAAAGTTGATGTAAGAATAAAAAAGACTAGTTGATTCTAGACAAAGTTGTTGACTTAATTGCCTTATTTTCTGAGATCCTGATAAAAAAGTTACGCACTTTTCGCAAAGTCGGTATTTTACCATTTTTTATGAAGGGTGCTTCAAAGATCCGAAAACAGAATTCAATTGTGTTTAGATTATTGAAAAAACTTTGAAATATTGATACATTATTTCTGAAGTCATCCTAGGATTTTTCCTATTTGAAATTATGTGAAGAACTGTGAAGGAAGCAAAATATCGTTCTAAGAGGTACTGTTTAATGGTAGTTTTCTATCACTGGCACGCATTTCGTCTTTTACACGCTAATTTTTAATCATGCAAGGCTAAAAATATCGGAGGTATATAAAAAAAACATGATAAATTATCACCGCCCTGCCCCCATATATAGAATGGTTTTTTTCACTTTAAGGGGTAGTATTCTGAAAAAAATTAGTGTAAAATTATTTTCAGTGAAGCCTAACATAATTTTATTGCCATATTTATTATTCCATTTATTATTGCCATTATTATTATTGCCATATTTATTTATTATTCTCATCAAGCGCGGCTGGCTTCGCACGCAAGTTTGAGCGCGCCTGGGGCGCGCGACTTTCAATTCTCGGGCTTTGCGCTCGATAATGTATTTAGCTCGTGCTGCGCGCTCGGTCTTTGCACTTTCCCCACATTTGTGCACATACCTTTTAAAATTAAAGGTCAAAGCATCGACAACTGTAACTTGCTGATTGTGAATTCTCTTTTGTTAAAGCTCCTGCGGCTTTAACGGACACATTCTCATCACGTATCTCGTGCTTCACACACGATTTTGTCCAAAATGCGAAATTTTCTACATTACGTTCAACACTAGTATATCAAATGTATATTACATTTATTTCCCTCGGATTGCTTATATAGATATTGCCAACTAAAGCACAAATTTTATTAATCATGATTACTTTAATATTTGTTTATTATTTTGCATCAAATTTTATTCACAACTACCGTGAACATTGTCTTGTTTTTATAATTAAAAAAAGCGCACATTCTATACACAAAAAAATTTGTTATTAAATATTTTATTGAAACTTGTGTCGTTTTTCCATAAATTTAATTTGTTTATTTTCAATGTTTTTTTACGATTTGAACCAAAAATACGCATCGTAGCGTAAAGTGGTTGTAAGAAAATGTGTAGATATAATTTAATTTTTTTATTTTTAACGTTATTTTTTACGATTAAAGCAAAAATTACGCGTCGTATCTAAAAATTATTCATGGCAAATTTGTAGGTCTTTTTGCGTGAGCAACTTTGATCTATTAAATTTTTTCATAGCATGTGTCGTTTGTCCAAAAATTTAATTATTTTATTTTTTACGATTAAAACAAAAACTACGCATCCTACCAAAAACTGATTAAAGATAAATGTTTAGCTCTTTTTTGGGTGAACAGATTTTGTCTCTTTATTTTTTTCGTAGTTTGTGCTGTTTGTCAAAAAATTAATGTTTTTTTTTATTTGTAACGTTTTTTACGAGTAAAACAAAAACTACGCGTCCTATCAAAAAGTGATGATTAACTTTGTAGATCTTTTTTGTATGCACAATTTTTGTCTATTTATCTTTTATCGTATCTTGCATAGTTTGACCACAAAATGGATTTTTGATTTTTCATTCTTTATTTGTACGATCGAAATTTGAATTTTCGATTTTTCAAGAAAATTCAACAAACTTGTTATATCAATCTTGTACGGTGTTCAAAAAGCAAAGTTTTTCTTCTGACTTTTTTCATATCGTGCGTTGTTGGCTCAAAATTTTTATTTTTTTTTTTGTAAATGCTATAACGCTGGTAATTTCTTTTCATGATAAAAAAAATCATAAGATTAAATTGTTCGTCTTTTAGTGTACTACGAAAAGCCGTACATAGAATTTTTAAATCCTGAAAAAAATGGTCTCAAAAATTTTTTAAATGCTCTAAATTTTTATTTTGTAACCAGTGTGAAAAAGGAAATTTGAATTATAAAATTCCTTGGAAAGTTATGGCGTCCTCAGACAACAGACAGACATGAATCTAAGACATTCCATCATAAATGATGAGAATGTAAATATTGCACAATTATTTTTAAACCAAATGAAAGAAAATAGGGGGGGGGGGGGGGACAAAAAAAATATTACAAATTTTTTGGCCAGCTCAATATTACAGGCCTCGAACTCATTTGAGAAATTCAGAATAATGTCAAAGGTGGCATACATTTTGAAAAATAGCGTGCAACCGATTTTAATGTTTTAATATACCCTAAAAGCTTTAAAATCCATTTAAATCCTTAAAGAACACCACAAATCTTTAAGATCCCTTGAAATTTATAAAATCCTTTAAATCATGTGAAATCCTCTAGTATGATCCCATAAAACGTCTTAAAATCTGTAATATTTTTCAAAATTCCTTTAAGAATGATAAAATCTTAGAAATCCTATTAAATCCGAGCAGACCTGATAAAGCCCCTTGAAAACCCCTGAAACCTTTCAAAATACCGTAAAAGCTTTGAAATGTCTTAAGGTCTATAGAAATTCCTTATAATCTTATGGAATCTTTTAATTTCTTTTGAAATCCTATGAGTCCCTTAAATTTGGTAAATACCGTACAAATTGCTTAAAATATTCTGAAATGTTACGAAATCATTTGAAATTCCTTAGAAACTTATTAATCTCTTGAAATTTTCTATAATCCTATGAAATCCCTTAAATCTTATAAAATCCCGTAGAAGATCTTGAAATCTGTAATACCTTTTAAAATCATTTAAAAAATGTTTAAATTATTGAATTTCTGAATTGAAATCCGATGAAGTCCGTAAAAATATCCTAAAATCCCGTGAAGTCCCTTAATATTTAATTCCATTAAATTTACTGACTAAAGTTCTTTGAAAATTACTTTGATATTAGTATCCATTTAAAATCCATTGAAATTTTTGAAATCTCATACAATTTCTTGTGATCTTGTAAAATACCCTAAAATCTTTCAAATCTTTTGAAATTCATCGAAATTTTGAAAACCCAGAAATTATCTTCAACTTTGTAATATACCTTAGCATTTCTTTGAAAAAATTATAAACTTTGAAATCCTCTGAAATCAGATGAAACTTTTTAAACTATTAAAACCCCTTCAAATCTTTGAAATTCTCTGAAATCCCTTGGAATCCTTTAAAATACTTTAAAAGCTCTGAAACCCCATAAAAGCCTTCCAAAGATCCCTGAATCAGTTAAAATCTTGAAAACCCCTGAGAATTTGTTGAAAACTTTGAAATATCGTGACATTGTTAGAAATTCCTTTCAATGGTTAGAACAAATTTGAAACCTTTTGCAATCTTCAAAATCCTGAAATATTTTGAAGTTTCGATTTTTGTGATTACGGATGTTATTTTAGCCAATCTAATAAAGAAGTTTGAAAACATGTTTAAAGGCAAAGTAAAAAATAGTTGCATTAGCGAGTAATTTGAGAAAATAGTAGCATTAGCGCAATTTTTTGTTGCAACAATGTTTGCATCGTTAAAAAAATGGTACAAAAGTATCAGTAGTGGCGTGAGTCCGAGGACTGCTATTGTTTGAAATAATACTTTTTATTTGTTTAAATATTGCAAATTACCATTAAAAGCTTGAGGATATTGTTGATTTAATTTGTTCTTTATCAATCGTATTCTTTTGAATATGTGATCCAGGTCTTTTTTCATTTCGACTAGAAGGGCTGTGTGCTTTTTAAATTCTGTGCCCGCAGATTTGAGCCTGTTCACTGATAACTGATTGCAGTTTGTCAGCATTTCGTTCGTTTTCTCGAAACGTTGCAACCTGAATAATATATTTACAGAGTTTGTCAATTGGGAATAAAATGTAAATATGAAATTACATCCTTAAATTGAATAATAAACTTCATCTTACATTTGTTTTTGGGCACGAATCATGGATTCGACATCCTGTTGATCTACAATTCCAGCAAGTCCCTGGATAAAGACTTCCGGTGCTGTGTAATTCTGAAAACACTCGAAGCTTCCAGTATCAGATTCAGGAGTTCCTTGAGCAGTTGCCATTTTTTAAACAACAATGGAAAGTCCTAAGCAAGCTGTCATGAAATCATTCGGAGCAGAAACAATCGACCAAACCCAAACATTTCTTTGGCTTTTTTGTAAAAACTCACGAATTCACACACGTCGAAATCATTTTTATTCTATACTTGTAGAAAAAGGCTCTTTTTCTTTTCTAATCAAACAAATATATAGGTTGAGATCACTTTTATTTTAACCATAAATGTTTCTCTCATCGATCTGCAACTCAAGTTGACAGAAGTTGACTTTGACGTTTATAATCTTCTTTAATGACAGGCATGAGCCTACGGGCTAACAGCCGACTGAGCCGGCGCATTTCGATTTTGTCAGTACGCATGCGCAAAAAATGATACCCAAATTTTTATTTAAATTTTTCAAAGGTCCAATTTCACCAAAATCAAAACCAAAATGACTGAAACCTGTACAATAAGAAAAATTATTTTAAAAATCAATCCGATTTCCACAGATTTAAGGCGAAATGAATGTTTATTTCATGTTTTAAAGGCATATTTGAACTTTAGCGGGAAAGAAAATGGCGCATTGAATGAAAACAGCCAATCAAATGCGAAATCTTCCCAAAGTGACTTCACGTGAGTAAAGCGCCCTTTCTAACCTCGAAAGTCAAAACACATCTGTCATGATTGTCAAAAAGGTCAAGAACGTCAATCAGAAAAGCTGTCTACAAATTTCTGAAAAAGGTGTCAAAAGTTCCGAAAATTGGTAGGGAACCCTAGAAAAACAAGGGAGAATCGCGGGAATATTTGGGCGTGATATGGGCGTAGCAAGTGGAAGGGATAAGGGAAAAATAGTGAAAAACGTGTGCAACTGGCAGGTTTTTAGCAGTTTTGGCTTTTGCTGAGGTAGGGATCTTTTTTTAGAAGAGAACAGGACGAATGTCGAATTTTCACTTAGAAAGGAGGTGCGTGTGTCGGGACGCCACGGGAAGATGAATATTTGAATAATGAGGTAATGACAAGTCAAAAAAGTGGTTGCAGAGAAAAGTGAGTTGAGCAAGATGAGGAGATCCTACAACTCCGATGCCAGAACGACTGATGGTCTTGAAGTCACCAGACGTTTGTACAGGTAAGCAAGACAATTTTTGCTCGTATTGTGATCATTCAATTTGTAATCTACTTTTAAAATTATGTTTCAACAGCTAAATTTCAAATGATTAATCTGTTGTATTCGCAACGGGGAACATAACCTATATGTTGATGCTTCAAAAGTTATCCATGTATCAAAAATAAAATTGTTTTATTTAAAAAATTGACAAATATTCATAAAAAGAGAATAATACTAATTATTAACATAATTAATGTCGAGCTTGTCGAGGATTAAATTTTGGTGTTCCGTACTTTTCGAATTTTGTATTAATGCAAAACCACACCCACAAAATAATGTTAGTTTCAATTTTTGTTGGTCTGCTATAATGAAATGCAATGATTCTATTTTATCAACTTAATTTGCTCTATTCAAAATTTATTCGATTGGAAAACCCGGAAATTCACAGTAAATTTATTTGATATCGTTTTTTTTTTTTATTTGCTAATAGAAAAATGTTTTCAGTCACTTTCAATTACACTTGACATTATATAAATTGTTTTTTACTTTCAATATTAGGAAAGTACTTACACTGAAAAGAAAACTCTTGTAGATTCCTTATCTTTTCAAACAATTTTACGAAAAAATTAAAAATCGCTGTGATTATCGTAGTGCATTTCCCAAATTTTGGTACAGTTCCTGCGATAATCATAGTGATTTTACACGGTTTAGTAAAATTACCATTATAATCAAATCATGATAATAAAAACGTAGTGATTTCTTGTTTTACATTATTTATATTATCTGTTTGATTATTAATAGGAGAATGTATTCAATCACTTTTAATTACACTTGACATTATATAAATTGTTTTTTACTTTCAATAGTAGGGAAGTACTAATAAGTAAGAAAAGTCTTGTAGATTCGCTATGTTTTGACGCAATTTTACGAAAAAGTAAAAATCGCTGCGATTATCGTGGTAAATTTCAAAAATTTTGGTAAAGTGCCTACAATAATCTTAGTGATTTTACACGATTTAGTAAAAGTACCATTTAAATCAAATCATGATAATAAAAACGTAGTGATTTCTTGTTTTACATTATTTCAGGGATGTCAGTCCGTCCCCTTTTTTTCCCTAATCCCCTTTTTCCCCCCTTAAATGTGAAAAATCTCCTTAAATCCCTAAAATCGAGAATTTTGACCCAATTTCCCCTTTCTTTTCACAAAGTTTAGATTCATTTTTGTAAGACTGTGATTGGTTATTTTAGTAAGGAGTAAATATGATTGGTTGCTAACGTGTGTCTGTGGGAATATTGCGGAAAATATCTGTATATCTATATAAGAACAAAGAAGAAGTCTTGAGAAAAATATTTAAGTATAAATTGCAATGTAAAAACGAGTATTAGATACGTGTTTTAGGTTTTAAGGTAAGTGACAATAGATACATTGTTAAAGACGTGAACCACCTGTAAATTTTTACTTCGATTTTTTTTCTTTTTCATAATTTCTTGCGTCGTATATTCAAGATTGATTTTATTGTTTTTGTTTTCATGGTTTCTGTATTTAAAAGTTAGTTTTTCGATTGAATTCAAGTAACCAGTTTTGTGCTATACAAAAGGCGTTGCTAGCTAATATTATAAAGGGAAAAAAGGAGATTGCAACTTCACAGTCTGATCTAGAAAATGCCGAAAAAGCGTGTGTTGAAGCTACGAAAAATTATGATTCAATACAAAAAACATTAAATGGTGTCGTAGGTAAGGATCCAACAGGCTTTGTGGTTCAGGAACTTATGATGAGTTTAGAAAAGTTGCGTACAAAAAAGAAAAAGAAAAGCGAAACAAGGTAGATCAATTGCCCAAAAAAATCGAGAAAATGAAGTCTGATATATTAGTAAAAAAAGAAAGAAACTATCTGTTTATTAAAAGAGATCGTTTTGATGCAATTACACTTTTTTAAGAGATACTGATATGCGGAAATGATGTATCAAAAGTTCCTAATAATAAAATACCAATCGTCATAAAAATATAGTATTTATTAATGTATTAAACGACTGACCAAACAGGTGTATAAAGGTGAAGTAAATGGCAAAATGCCTAGAGGTAGACCGCCGAAAACATGGATAAAGTCTGTGAATGAGACATTAATCCGAAGAGACATAAGAAGCCATGAAAACATGAGAGCTTGCATAAAAAAATGCATGGACGTGGAGGAAGCTAGGCGAGTGTGCCAGGACAGAAAAGTTTGGCGACAGATAGTTTAAAAAGAATGTGAGTAGAGTGAATTACGCCTGAAACAAAGACCTTGGATACTAATGGGCCCAAGTAAGGAACCACACATAACAATTTTGTGAGGCTCTCCACGTGTCATGATCGCTAGAGAGATTGATCAGCAATCTGGATCGGAGCAGTGTTGCGGAGTGAATGTGTTATTTAAATAAATAACACGAGCGTTCTAGATCAATCTAAAATATCTATACTTTACACCTGTATACCTATCTACCCTATGCCTATATACCCATCTACAAACAACTACTTTCCAACCGAGCAATTCACGCCTACCCCGAAAGGGAACCGGCTTAATGGTATAATAATAATTTTCACTCCCCTTACACTTTAAAAAATCCCCTTTTCCCCAAAAAATCCCCTTTTTTCCCTAAATTTGAACGACTGAACCGCTGGCGACCCAGATTATTTATATTATTTGTTTAATTCTTAGTAGAAAAATGTCTTCAATCACTTTCAATTGCACTTGATATTATATGAATTATTTTTTATTTAGAATATTAGGAAAATACCTACACTGTAAAGAAAACTCTTGTAGATTCCTTATGTTTTGACGCAATTTTACGAAAAAAATTAAAAGTCGCTGCGATTATCGTAGTTATTTTACACGATTTCAGGGTGCACAGTCTTCCCCTTTTTTCATGAAATTCCCCTTTTTCCCTATTCTCAAAAAACTTCCCCTTTTTCCCCTTTTCTCATTAAATATACGGTATTTGAAAATACAATATTTGAATCACGCGATATCTTCAAAATAAGAGTTTCAAATTTTTTGCACATACAATAAAAAATTAGTCATTTTCATGATTTCCATTCGAAATTTCTTCAATTTTGACGATTAAGAATTCAAAACTTAACATTTGATCTTCAAAATCATCCAAATTCAAGAATTGTTATTTATTTAATTTTAAAATCGAAAGGTTTTTAATTTTAAAAGATTACAATTGAAAAATCTGTAATTTTAATGATTTGCATTCGAAATTTCTTCAATTTGGAAGATTTGGAATTAAAAACTTGACTTTTGATCTTCAAAATCACCTAAATTTAAGAATTTTTATTTATGTCTCCAAACTGGAAAAGTTTTTAATTTTTTGAATTACCTATTAAAAAAATGAGTAATTTTGATGATTTACATTCGAAATGTCGTTAATTTGCAAGATTTAGAATTGAAAACGTGACTTTGGATCTTCAAAATCATTCAAATTTAATAATTTTCATGTACACATTTTTAAATTAAAAAGTTTATAATTTTGAAAATTTACAATTAAAAATTCTGTAATTTTAATGATTTACTTTCGAAATTTCTTCAATTTGGAACATCTAGAAATTAAAACTTGACTGTTGATCTTGAAAATCTTCCTAATTACAAAAATTTTTTTATGCATCTTTATGATGGAGAAGTTTTTAATTATTTGAAGTTACAATACAAAATTAGTAATTTTTAAAATTTACATCTGAAATGTCTTTCATTTGGAACATTTAGAATTTTAAAACTTGACTTTTGATCTTCAAAATCATCCAAATTTAAGAATTTCAATTTATCCATCTTTAAAATAGAAGAGTTTTTAATTTGTTTAATCCATAATAAAGAAATTATTCGTAATTTTGATGATTTACATTCGAAATTTCTTCAATTTGAAACATTTAGAATTGAAAACTTGACTTTTGATCTCCAAAATCATCGAAATTTAAGATTTTTTATTTGTGTATCTTTAAAAAAGATGATGATTTACATCTGAAATTTCTTCAATTTTGAAGATTTAAAATTGAAAACTTGACTTTGGATCTTCAATATCATTCAAATCGAATAATTTGTATTTACATATTTTTAAATTGAAGAGTTTTTAATTTAAAAAATTCACAATTAAAAATTCGGTGATTTTAATGATTTACTTTCGAAGTTTCTTCAATTTTGAAGACTTAGAATTGAAAACTTGACTTTGTTTCTTCAAAATCATCCATACTTAGGAAAAGTCTCTGAAATTATTAAGTGTACCCATTATTGAATAATAATTAAAGCAATTATAGCACTTAAATAAATTATTTTTGAATAATTAAGGTACCAATAACATTATAAAATATGTAGTAGAATATTCCAAATTCATCAACTGCAATGTTAAATGTTCTAACTTGAGCAATTTTTAATTTGAGTTTAAGAGCACTGAAGAGTAGGGCGGAGTGAAAATGCTAAAACAAATCAAATCGTTGGAGCTGAGGGAAAACAAACTTGTCGGTTGGCATTCGACAAAAGTGAAAAAAGAATTAAAATCAGTAAAATTCCACGATTTCAAGTTCAAAATATTTCCTATTGCTTAAAAAATTATGACACTTATTATATTTAATGCTTTTACTAGTGAACAATAATAAAAAAAATTACGAAATTTAAAAATAAACTTTTTTCGCAGTAGTATTTTTTGTTGGAAAATGTGCAAAAACAGGTTTTTTTGGTTGATCGAGTCATATGCACACATTTAAAAAAAAAGTTGAATATGTCGAACCAGAAATTTATTCAGCTTGAACCAAAGAAAAAATCATTTTGCTTTTTCGGAAAAAAAAACTTTTTTCGCGATTTAAGATTTTTGGGATTTCATATTTTTTTGCGATTTTGGGATGTTATATACACCACGAAAAAAAATGTTTCCCATGAATAAAAAATAATAACATGTTTCTTTGGTTCATGCTGAAGAAATTTCAGGTTCGAATCAATCCAAAAAACATGTTTGTGTACATTTTCAACAAATTTTGAATAAGGCAAAGTCTTTTTTCAATTTTCAAAATTTCAAATATTGTAATTTTAAAAGTAAAAACAGAAGATATTAACCGATTTCAAATTTTTTTCTTTACTTATTTTGAATGTCGGACTACAAATTGTTATCCCTCAGCTCAAACGATTCGATTAATTTTAGAATTTTTACTTCGCTCTACTGAAGAGTGTAGTTTTAAATTTACATTGAAAGTATTAATTATAGTAAGGAAGAAATTACGAATCTTGGAAATGAATCTTTGTGAAAAAGATGTTAAATATATAAAAAATGTTGTATTTAACTAATTCTATTTTTTTCTCAGACTTTTTCATATCACTGTGAATGGATTTCCAACGATCTAAGTATATCCAATTTTTAAAAACAAATTATTTAATGGCCGAAATCATTGAAAATTATTTAAAAAAATAAAATTTCTGATAAAAAGATTGTTCTTTTCGAGATATAAAAATAAATGTTTAATCTTTCCCCTATTTTCTCCTTTTTCGTGAGAAAATCACCCTATTTCCCCTTTTTTGAGCTCATTTTGCGCTGTGATCCCTGCGATTTAGTAAAATTACCATTTTAATCAAATCATGATAATAAAATGTAGTGATTTCTTGTTTTACATTATTTGTTTAATTTTTAGTTGAAAAATGTATTCAATCACTTGCAAATACACTTGACATCATATAAATTGTTTATTATTTAAAATATTAGGAAAAAACTTACACTGTAAAGAAAAATCGTGTAGATTAGCTATGCTTTCACGCAATTTGATGACAAATTAAAAATCGCTGAGATTATCTTAGTAAATTTCTAAAATTTTGGTAAAATTCCTGTGATAATCTTAGTGATTTTACACGATATAGTAACATTAACATTATAATCAAATCATGATAATAAAAATGTAGTGGTTTCTTGTAAAATCACTACGGTTTTCATAGTAATTTTACGTTGATAATTGAAGGTTTTTTTTATCTACAATAAACGTATTGAAATTACAAGACATTTTTCACAATGTAACTTTAAATGTACGCAGTAAAAGTAAAATTACGAAGAAAAAAAAAGTGGGACAATTTTCAAACAAAAGTGAAAAGAATGATTTAACTTGGTTACAGGGGTGTAACTGACATTGCGAAAAGACTCGACGAACAGAAAAGCCATGCTTTGACAGTATCGGACATCTTTACATCAACTGGGGAAGCCCTACGCACGAAATTACGTGATTATTGTGAAAGGCTGATTTTCAAAGATCCGATAAGTCATGTTCGAAAAACCGAGGAACTGCTTTGGCGAAGAGGATTTTACGATGTCGTCTCTATGGCAAAAAAAATTCGAAAGGTATTGTAAAAACGGATTAGAAATTACAGCGAAATTATAGTATTCATAGAATAATCAAATTAATGAAAGAACTTTCAATTTTGATGTGAATCTACTAAAGCAAATACGAAAGTTCAAAGTAAAAATAATCACACCGTTTTAAATATGAAGTCTTCAAAGTTAAATTATTTAAATGAGAAACTTAAATGTAATATTTAATAATTAATGTATTCAAATTTGCTCATGTTTTGTATGTAATATTAAAGATAAAAATATTTCTGTTTAAAGGGCAATGTTTGGAGCGAAGCAGAAAAAGCGTTACTGTCGGCTCATTTGGCAGTGGGCGTTGGATTTTACCATCACTTGATTCTCCGTTTACAACTCGAATGTAACTTGGACCTCGTCGGGGTGATTGACTTTGCTTATCCACATAATGAAAACACTTCGGCTAATGTAAGTAAAAGAGTCTTGCATCCAAATATTTGCTTTTAAACTTAGGCTCTTTCCGTCCGAAACCTGTCGATCTGCTTTCTCTTTATTTATTTTTGTAATACGGACTCTTTTTTTATTATAGATTAAAAGCAAAAGCACACCGTCGAAACTCCAAACTGAAGAAGTGAGACAGTGCGCAATACGTTTTATACATCGAAGTTTGATATGCCTGGGTGATTTGGCTAGATATAGACTAGATTTAGAACCGAACTGGGATCCAATGATCGCAACGAGATATTACAAGATGGCTGTAGCAATCGATCCGAACATCGGAATGCCTCACAATCAATTAGGAACGATGGCTGGAAATAAAAACTTCGGATTGGATGGTGTCTACCACTACATGAGATGGTAACTTCTCACCCTAGTATCTGATCATTTTATAATTTTCCGATATATAACAGCTGCACTATTTTCAGTATTCTTTGCACGGAACCATTCGATGGAGCTGAGGGAAATTTGAAAAGGACAGTAACTCTGCACTCCTTCAGTGGAAAAGCGAAATGCCCAACTCAAGAGTGCATTGCAAAATTACTTTCTCTGCTTCAACTATGGGAATGCGAAGACACCAGTCCTGATCGAATAAATCAGGAGTGCCAGGTAAATTTAAACAAAAATAAGAAATTAAGAACAGGCCTTGCAATCACGCCTTTATTTCCAAATTGAAGTTTCTCTTCTTCCGTCGTTTCCTTTTCTACTTCTTCCTCTTGCTACTCTTCTTCCTCTTCTTCTGCTTCTTCTTCTTAAATTTTATCACGCACGGTATCTTTCACTACAACCCTACTAAAAGTTTGACTTTCGTTCCTAATATGGACGACTCATCAGTTGGGTAGCTGGACGATCTCACGAGAGAAGATCGTTTTTTTCCCTAGGGAAAGAAATTGATGACGTAGCGGAAAGAAAGTATAAAGACGCATAAACGTAAAAGACGGGGTGTTGTGAAAAAAGTATATAAACGCCCGTCTTGCTATTTAAATTCATGATTTTTGTCTAAAGCTTGGTTAAGTGATAAGTGACTCATTTGAAATGCAGATACTATGATTGAATTTGGGACGGCAGCATTGAAAATTGTCGAGAAAAGTAGGAAACTTTTTAAGGGTTATAAATAAATGTTCGTTTTATATTTTAAAAAGGGGTTTCGAGTTTTTCTGATATAGGGAAACTTTCTTTTCTAACAATCCTCGTAAAAGAATGCATGCGAATACTTTTAATTCTATTCCTTATTTCCATTTTAGGTCTCGAATTGTATGATATTTTCGAGATTTTTCGACATTTGAAAGAAAAGATTCTTCAAAATTGCATTGTTTGTAATCCAAAACTAAAAAATTATACCATTTTAGTTTGAAAGCGTTAATAGTTAAACAGTTTTAAATTGAAACCATTATAAATTGCATAATATCTCATTAAAGATATACCAATTAGACAATTTTAAATTAATAGTCTTTGTATGCAATACAGAATCTTTGTATGCAATTATGTGCCTGAATATTTAAATATTGTTGAGTCAAAAACATTTGAAATTGAATAAGTTTTAATTTTTAGCTTGAAAGCGTTAAAAATTGAATAATTTTAGAGTGTGACATTCAACTACGTTACATTTTTAAATGAATTCCTTTTTTTAATCACATTCAAAAGTGAAAAATAAATAGGAATCGTTAAAACTTGAATAATTGTATATTGAAACAATAAAAGTGATTTAGTTTCGAATTTAAATAGTTGAATATTGTACAGTTTTGAAATAAATAAGTTCTACACTGAAAAAGATTTGAATGTGAATAGCTTCAAGAATCAGCAATAGAGTAATTTCAAAATTCATATTAAGGAGGAGCATTGAACGAGTAAAATCCAAGATTTTGTAATGCACTTTATATACGTAAAATTTTTAATAATTCTGTGTCATTTTGCAAAATATAAGAATTTTTTACCACCTTGTGTAGAAAAGATAAGCTTTTTAAACAAATATTGTGTGTTACATTACCTAACGGAATTAATTAATGGGAGGTTTATATTTAAAAATCCAAGATATTTAATCAGAACACTTATGACAGAAGGGTCTCTCTAAAAGTCATAAAAATAATAAACTGAAAGCTCACCACCGCTTAATATATAATAATTAATTTTGAAGTGCGGTAAATCTACTTGTTGACGAAAATTGACGCGCCATTTGGCATCGTTGCATGAGGACGCCAAATTAGTGGGAAGCAAACTCGTTGAATATTTTGAATGCATTCAGAGGTAGCAACATGATAACATATAAAAATAAGTCAAATTGTTTCCAACTTCGGTTCAGTTGCCAAGTCTGACCGTGATTTTGTCGTGTCAATGAAAACTTCACTAATAATTAGGGCGGAGCAAAAAATATTTCAAATGTTTTTTTTTTCTTCAAATTTAGAGGCGGTAAAAAAGTTGTAGTTTGTTACCGGGATTTAGCACAAAAAGTTACAGATAGTAGTATAATACATCACAAGTAGGTTTAGGCTTCTGATCGTCTTGCGAACATTGAATTCGCCGCGTAAAGACGTGTGTACCCTTTACCGAAATGGTGCGAGAACAAAGTGCCTATGACAAAGCCACCGAACGCGTCCTCGGGTTGCGGATAGAGGGTCCCTGTACCAAGGGTTTCTGCTGAATATGGTTACAATAATTAATAAGCAGTCGCGGACAATTTTCCAGGGATGGTCCCGAAGGAATAACCCCTAAGCGGAGGCGTGACAACCGTGCCGAAAGCTGAATGGCACCTGGGCGAGGTGTCTTAAACGGTGACTCTGGGATACCGGGCGACCTCTCAGAGTATGCAGCCTTATCCTTGCATGAGGGGCTCTACAAGGATGGACGAACCCTCTCCCTAGATGCTCGTGGGAACAACAATGACGCCACCAAAACACCCAAAAGTTGTAAATGCGGTTCAAAACGATCGAACGCGCAGAGCACCCGACAATGGGTCGGCGAACAATGCCGATAATCCTAGAGTTCGGGGTGCTGAAAATAATTTAGATGGAAACACGACGACGAACCGGCGAAACGCCCACATTGAGTGGACGAATCAACTCAAGGATGACTTGCTAGACTGCTACGATGCCAGAATTATCCCTGTTCACTGAGGCTTTATGGCGCGTATGCATACTCTGTGGTGCCAAAAACACCCAGAGCTTCAGCACGTTTCGATTCAATCGTTACGAAATCAACGTGCCTACCTCTGGAAAAATGGATATGTACGCGGAGCGCTTCACCAACCGCTGCTTGATCAAGCTGCAGCCGAAGATAAAAAAGCGAGATTAAGACCCACCGCGGAAAGCAGGCACCTTCTGAGAAATGATCACGATTTTAGGACAAGGAGGAACATTAACATGCAAGTTCCTCTTAAGCCCCAAGATCTGGCTGAAATGGATGCCTCCCGTCGTGGAGAAATTTCGCAGAGATCTACCTCTGGACCATCAATTGCTTAGTTTATGGTGCTGCGAGAGCTTTGGCTGATTCAAATCTAAGGCTCAAACCTGCGATGGATCAAAAGACCAAAAGACGCTTACATCAACTGAACAAGAAGATTGGATGGGCAAGACAGAATGCGTCCCGTGTTCAGTGTGTGATTAAATACATAACATCTGGTAGACCGTTCACGGAATGGGTTCGAAAGTTCGCCCAAGAACTGAGGATCTTGAATCACACACTAAACAAGTCAAAGCTGCTGACAATCAAGCAGCATATTGTTGACAAAATACGGCTGTTATCTGACGCAAGAAGGAGAATACAGAAGAGGGAGAGATGGATCAGGGAGAATCAACAGTTTCTCGCTGACCCGTCTCGCCTGTTCAATGATCACCCTGTTTCTGTCAAAAATCCACCCAAGCCCAACGAGGTAGAGACTTTTTGGAGAGAGGTATACAAGATCCCGAAAACACTAAAGTTGAAAAAAAATACTGACAATATCATCCGCTATACTCCTACCGAAAAAAGGCAACTTGTCCAAACCAGAGAATTACAAGCCAATAACTTGTTTGAACAC
>CAKNWT010085122.1:0-10118 GCA_932066315.1 Andricus coriarius | reverse complement strand
TTGAGTTGGAAAGTTGTTTTTGGCTCATTTTTTATTTAATTTTTATGTGGACCGTAAGACATACAAAATTTACAAATTAATGTATCCTTTGTAAGCCTTGTGACCACGTCCTTTCGATGTACGTATCCAGACTGGACCAGCGTAATCTAAGCCGACCTCAGCGAAAGGCCTCATAGTTTGTTTAACCCTGAGGACGATAAAGGAGCCATTATCTGAGTACAAGGTAATGCTCGATGTCGAGTGCAAGTGACGCAACGACTTAACACCCGTTTTACCGCAGCACTAACCGATAAGATATGGGAGTGTCAGTTGAGTGTCACGATGTATCATGAATTAATGTCCATTGCGAATTATTAATTTTGACACTGGAGAGTCCTTGGGAAGGGTGTCCGGGCAACGCTCATCATAGTCGAGGACGGCATGCGATAAACGACCTCCAAGTCTCAACAAGCCCTCCTCATTCAAGAAAGGTAAAAGTTTAAACAACTGACTACCAGTTGACACAGAATGACCCTTCTGAACCCTACGAATGTCCTCGAAAAAATACTTTATTAAAAAAACGTCCAGTTAAACTTTAGAAGCCGCCAAGGCGGTTCTTGTCCAAGGACGGCATATTAACGAAGGCTCAATATTATCCTTAATGTTGGGCCAACCAAGATGGCCCCTGCCACTAAATCTAATGACCTTCCAATTGCGCAGGTGATATTCCCCTTGAAGCGCAGTCGGCTGGGTCCTCCACTCCTGGAATGTGTCGCCATCTAGCCTCTAGTAAAGTAGTCTGAATCTCAAACTCTCGGCTGGAAATGTATGTCATCCATCGCAAGGGATGACCTCGAATCCAACCGAGAGTGTAATCAGAATCGGACCATAAATGACAACCTACTGAACGAGACAACCCAAGAACCGATGTGACGTGAGCCATTGTACGCACCATAAGAAGGGCCGCACACAGTTCCAACCTGGGAATCGAAATTTCTCTTTTCCGTGCGTCCTTCGTTTTTGCCATCACAAGTGTGACGAGAGTTTCCTGATTGGACAATTCGAACCGTAAATAAACAACTGCTCCTATCGTTTAATCCGAGGCAATGCAAAAGCCGTGCAGCTCACACACGATGTCTGAAGACCAACTCACCTATCGCGGGATGGTCAGTGATGAGAGTTTCGGCAGTTGCTTGCGGAACTTCATCCAGGTCCTGATATAGTCGTCAGGCAGAGATTAATCCTAATCCACAGTCAGCGGAAGCAATCAGAAGTTGGTTGCCACAAGATCCCCAATGCTCTGAAAGTGGGATCCTGATCAAAAGAAAAAGAAGCAGAGGTTTCTCTGGATTCAGGTGGAATTCCTTCCAAAAAATCCACTTGGTTGGACAGCCATTTTTTAAGAGTGAAACTTCCTGCTCTTAGTAATGAGTCGACCTGTCGAATCTTTTCTCGAGTTACCTCCGATGAATCGGAACCTGAAAGAACATCATCGACGTAAATCTCTTCCTTTAAGACATTATCAAGAGGGTATGCGTCAGCCGCATCCTCAGCAAGTTGATGGAGAATTCGTATCGCCAAAAAGAACGATGAAATGAAACTGAAAGTGACGGTCTTCAGCCAGTATGTACGAATCTCCTCTTCCGGGGACGATTTCCAGAGCAATTTCTGAAAGGTGTAATCCTCCTGATGAATCCAGATACGACGCAATATCTTCTCGATGTCCGACATGAAAACGACTGCGTATCTTCTCCATCGGAGAATTACATCAGCCAATTCCGTTTGAAGTTTCGGGCTCGGATGAAGTACATCATTCAGAGTATTAAAGACTGCTAAAGATAAGAAGTTTGCTGTATATAAGAAATTAGAGTTTCTTTTTAAAAAAAGATACACAGTAACTTTATCCATAAAAAAAATTGAATTTGTTTAGATTAATCTGACTGACCTTGAAAATGTTAAAGATAGTAAAACCTTTCTAAAAACAATAACCAAATATTGGAACTTAAAGGATCTTCTACCCAATAAGACATTGCCAACTGGGCAAGTTATCTTAATGCGATTTTACTTCCACGCACTATAGATCCCACGATTTTTATTAATACCAGACACGCTCTACTTGGTGATGATATGTCATTTCTCGAAGTTGAGAGAGCTATCAAAAATGCTAGATAAGATAAAGCACCTAGTCCTGATGAAACAAATAACAATTTTTACAATTACATTATTAAATAAAATATTGTATGATGAGGCGTTTCAAATTGGCTGGGCGGAATCTTTAACCGTTTATAAAAAACAAGGTCCTTGCAATCCCGAAAGTTATCGTCCGATAGCTTTATAATATTCCTTACCAACCATTTTTACACGCATTCTTTTTTTATGAGATTACAGCATTGCATTGGGAGGGGACTTATGTAAAATAATCCCAGAATCTCTGTCAAGAGAACGGGAGGTGTCTGTACGCGTTTTTTGTTGACTTAACTAGGGCATTCCTCTTTAGGCGTTCTTTGCTTTGGCACAAACATAACAACCTGGGCGTGAGTTCAAAATTTATTAGAATATTGAAGAATTTATATGATCTGGCGAACAAGCATGTTCAGTTTGGTGTTAAATTGCAGTCATTCAATTTTTTCACCTCTGATATAGAAAATTTTTTTATGGCAAAAGGCCTTGAAGGAATTAGAATTTACAGCCGGTAGTGAATATGGCCATATTAATAAATTGATAGTAAATATCAAGACAAAAATTGTTGTCATCAAATGGAAATGTTGGGTGTAAAATTAATAACTATGAAATTTGAAGGCAGTCTCGTAGAAATAGTCAACAATTTCGCTTTTCTCGGTGTCCGGTTTTCAGCACACTAATTTTGAATGAAGCTACTTAAACATGCATCAGTAAAGCGAAATAGGCTTATGCGTCAGCTAAACACTAATTGTGAATTCGATCACGGGTGTGAGCACTTTTCTTCCTCATTATACGAATTGGCAAATATATTTATTTCCTCATAGAGGCACTTATAATATCAAAATACATATGGGTCAATCAAAGCGTCTCGAATTGAGTAGTCTTTTCTATTCTTATATGAGCTTTATATTATGTGAATGAAAAAAGGTTTTGTGTGAACAACAGATTTTTCAAATTATATAAAGTATTGTCTATACGTCCGGACACAATCCGCGCCCCATCCTTTTTCTGAACGTCCCTTCCCCTTTCCACAACCGTACATTTAGACTCGATCATTTTATACATGTACATAAACGTATGGACTTTCCGAAAGTTTAGACTCAGCCATTACAGAAATTATAATAACTTACGTTACTTCCAAAAGTACGCAAAACTCTTATAATATATTTCCACCTATATCCTCATTTTTGTATATTGACCTATACGATCTACGAAGGATAAGGAATCACCATTAAGGCAAAATTTGAGAGTTAACAAAGAACTTTCCCAGTTTCTTATGGAACTTGGGCCATCGAAGTGCAGTTATGAGACATGGCTAGGATTATAGGGCGTCCATAGAGGATCAAAAAGTTCCATAGGCACAATCCTGTAAACTCAGTCCTAGAGTACTCCAAAGTTCGCACCTGTGACTATGTTTTACTAGGTTTGCCGAGTTCTCTGCATCCAGGGCACATCCCCGTGGTGACTGCGATAACGGACGGTACTAAATACATTGTGCTTTACTATCTATCTATCCGACGAAGTCCTTGGACGTGTTCTATACCGTCATATCAGAGAACGCAGTATTATGTATATGTTCTAGCCGAGCGCAACGGAAAGGGATCAGACGCCATTAAGGAGTATTATTGTTTCTGCGAGAATGACTGTCGCACTCGAAGGTATTGTGCGCATATAATGACCATTATTTGGTACCTAGGATACGCTTGACACTTTGAAAATGAAACACTTACGCCATCGAGGGCAGCCATGGACATTTTTATCGTGCTAGAGAGCTCAGTTGAGGAGCGAGAGCCGGAGGAGTTTAAGAGTCCCCCCGCTTCTGCGAGACTTCCAGGAGTGAATTAAAACATCGATTTTCGTACTCTATAAACGTCTCCCTATCGATTGAAATATGATTCATCACTGCACTTGCATGGCCAAACTGGGCGTGATTTATTTATGAGAGTGTATTTATTGGTCCCAGTGTCAAGTCTTTGGTAACTGCAATTAACGACAATGGGACCATGGGATATTTGATAACTTAATGTTTTGTAATATGATAACAGCGCTGAATCTCACTCCTATAATCAATAAGTTACAAAATTGTGTTGAATTCGTTTTTATTCGATTTTTATCGTATTCCTTTATGTATTTTATAGCGCTGATTATGAAACTAAGCTTCTTTCTTTCGTAGCATCAATATTTTTAGATATACTTAAGGTTTAACGCTCAATGTCACATGAAAAATGTGAAAATCATATTGCTGTAAATATATATTTTTTCTTAGCAACAAAATGAAATAATACATCACAAATATTGAAAGTTTGATGAAATAATACATTACAAAGGGGTGTGCAAGGGTAATATAATGGTTGGAGGATTGTGAGGGGGTAGAAAGGAGTGGGATAAACATGGAGGTGTTAATGCATGAAGAAGGGGACAAAAGGGCATTTGCATGGGTGAAGGGAGTGTCGGGTAAGATGGAGAAGAAGAGAGAATGGCGAGCGAGGTGAAGTGAGGAGGGCAAGGCAATAATATTGGACAGATTTAAAAATTCAAATTAAGTTATTCGATAAGTTGATAAATATCAAAGAGCGTGAGAAAAGAGGACTAGGGTAGTTAAGACTAACTCTTGCCAAATATTTTTATCGCAAAATTAGCAGATGGCTGATGTCGCTCTGTAAATCTTCATACGAATCGTGAATACTCGTAAGAGAGAAATTAAAAGCTGAAAAATAACAGTTTCAAGGGCTTGGTAATGGAATGTAGGGTTGACTCAGCTATCGATTGAAATTATCTAGTGCGTACGTGCTCTGGTGACTTGAAAACCAGTTTTAAATGTATAAAACAGTGGCTAGAGATAGAAACTAGAGCAGTTGCTTAAGAATTTGTATATGCAACGCAAAGCTTGTATTTTCATACTGTTCAACACTTTGAGAATACACCTTGATTTTGACTTCGAAAATTTTTCTTATCATTTTCAAATTAACTTAATGGTTAATTTCTAAACTAAATTGAATTTCATTTAACTAATTTGTTAGCTCGTCGAAGATATTTCATCCAAGAAGCTGAACATGATCCAGGACCAAGGAGGGCGTTCGTCAACGTTCCTCTCACATTCTTATTCTTGCTGCCAACTAGGCATATCAGCTTGGTTCAAGAATGTGAGAAAATGAGAGAGAGAGAGAGAGAGAGAGGCGCACCGAGGGACTACGAAGTTAGAAAGGAAGAAGACGAAAAGAAAGAGGAAGAGAGAACACTGAAAATTCTGAATGAGAGAGCCGCAGTCGCCGTCACTGTCTTTCGCAGGTTTCTGTGGGGCTGTTACGGCATAAGCCGGGCTGTAAAGCGACGCAGGGCCTGCAGACTCAAATTATACGAGTATATTCTTTGTCTTTAGGCAAGGGATAAAAGGAGAAAGGCAGAAAAAGAAGGAACAGATCATACTGAGAAGAAGAAGAGAAAACAGGACAAACTGAGGAGAAGAGGATAAGGGCTTAGAGAAACCCGAAGAGGGCTAGCTGGATGAGTGAAAGTGAAAAGTGAGGATGAGAAAAATATAAGTGAAAAGTGAAATTAAAATTAAATTTCGCAGCTTTAGAAATGTAAAAAATTGTTAAAAATGCGGCTAATGATGTGAATGAAAGAAATAATTACGGATTAAATCGTTTGAGAAATGATGAAGGTGTACTGAAAAAAGCGGAAGTGCCAAGAATAATCCTGTTGTGAAGAAATTCCAGATTTAGTATTCCACAACCACCTTGACGGCATGAGATGTAAAGTCGTGGAACAGAAGACTTGAGGTGCATGCTTTTGTTTATGTGCATAACCATTCGGGAGCCGATATAAAGGGATCTGAGCTCATCCGTCGTCCACGGAACCACTCCAAATGAAAAGAGTACTACCGGGACGGCAAGCATGTTCGTTGCAGATACTTTGTTCCTCGCCGACAGTTCGTAAGACCGAATCCGTCGAATGAGACGCTTGTATCTGCTTCGAAGATTATCCTTCATAGACGTCACGTCCTGAATGCGGCTCTGTGGCACGCTCAGGTATGTATAGGTCTCTCCAGCGCTAAGGTGTCGTATAGCGCTTCTATCGACGAGCTCAGGGTCTTCCGGGATTCCATTTAGTTTACCTTTCTTCAAATAAGCCTTGGCGCATTTGTTTAACCAAAACTCCATTCCAATCTCCTGAGTGTATTCTTCGATAATCTCTACATCTAGATGTAGTTGCTCTTTATGTTTAGCATAGATCTTAAGATCATCTGTGTAAAACACATGAGTGACGTTATGCTTTCGATTTTCATGTTTGGCAAAGAAGTACCCTTCGGAATGGCGAAGTGCGAGAGATAGTGGCAATAATGTGAGGCAAAAGAAGAGTGGACTAATGGTTTTACCCTGAAAGACACCTCTCTGAAAATTGACGGTGTTAGTTGTCACACGATGTTTTCAAATGATACAGTAAATCTGGATTTCCAGAACGGCATCAATCTCTCTATGCACCTGACGATGTGCGGATGAACCTTTAAGCTTTTTAAAAACCAGATGATAAGTCTATGGGAGGTTGAATCGAAAGCTTTCCGGTAATCAATCAGAAATCTCAATTCAGACAAATCTCCACGAAGCTCGTTAGCAAGTTCAGCCAGATCTTCGGGCTTGAGAGAAATCTGGATATTGATGTTTCTCCGAGGCCTACAGCATCGCTCTTCCTCTATTGTATGCCTGATCACGGCTGGTCAATTTTTAAAAAATACAGGTACTATTAGATATTTCGGTTCCAAATCATGAAAAAATATTATTGTCTAAGTTTAAGCCAAATCGGAGTATATTAAGTGCTGCCTCAACGGCGTCAAAGCTTTAATAGAGCATATCTCAGGAATTATTAGAGATACATGACTTTAAATATAGGTCTCTGATTTCGTCTTGATTTCTTCTATAATCTAAGATTATTTATAAAACTTAATAATTTTAAACTATGAACAACAATATGGAAAATACACTAATAAAAGTTTTTATACTAAATTCACCATCACGGTTGTATTCCTCTTGTAAATCTGCACAATTTTCATCTTTTACTAATTTGCCCTAAAATGAACATTTTGAAAGTTATGAATGGTTTGAAATTTCCCAATATACCCAATGTACGCGGTCTTGTGAACATCTTTAGGCAGTTTTCAATGACAAAGTTCAAAACCCGCTCGTGTTGCCAAAGGAAATCATTAATTTGAAGGTCGCAATTTAATGTGTATAATTAAAATCGTGTTAATTCTTATATTGATAAGTTAAAAATATACGGCTCTGAAAATGATTGGAAAAATACATTTCGAAGTTTTTTTAATGATTAACCTAAACAGAAATTCCAAAGTGAAAAATTACCAACAACTGCTGAAGTTTTGCAAGTTTATTTACATAGGCATAAAGAGTTACAATATAGGAATCAAAGTTGAGCTATAAAGGATACCATTTCTAAATTCTCAACCATCTGGTCTAACGCGAGAATTATCATTTCTGAAGAAAAAAACATCATACGGAAATTTAAAGCCATAATAAAGGAATACGATAATATCTGCAAAAATAAAGATCGCAACGGAAGGAGCGAAATTAAAAAAAGGTCAGAATTTCTAGATAAGATTAGAAAACTCTTTGATGTTGTCCCTAAGTTGGTGGGGAGGCTGAAGCGTGTGGGACATGGGGTCCGAGAGAACCTCGGCCTGCATGCGTGTGGATATGAATGAAAGGATCCCTATAAACGGGCTCTCTTGGTATGCGTGATTACGGTATGGTAGATGGGTGAAAGAGCCTAGCTAACACGGGCCTTCTGGATCCCTTTGAAAACGGGACCTGAATGACCTGCAGCCCGCATAGAGATCAAGAAACAGTTCTCCGTTTGTTATAGTGGTCTCGAAGCGGATATTTGAGCATTGAGTGTCTCACTCAATATGACCAAACCACCTCCCCGAGTAATTAGTCTTACGCCTGCATGCGGGACTCTGCAGGGGCGGACCCTTTATTTGTCTAGCTTCTCGTGAGATCAAAATGGAACACGCAAAATCAAACCAAAACCACCCACAACAAGAAGAAACGCATCAACTGTTCCCTGAAAAGGAGACTGAAGAGGCAAGCGTAACAGGCCAGCAGAGCACTGCGGGAGCTGAAACGTCGGCAGCTACAGGGCCGACATCCAGCACTGAGGCCGAGAAGAAAGGTAGGGGCTCAGAGGATACCCCACCGGGGGTGTCTAAGACTTTGAAGAGGCACAAGGCGACCCAGCAGCCGACGAACAGAGAGTCGTCGGGAGCTGGACTGACGGCCGCTCAGAGGACTAACCCCCTGACGATGGTGGTGGCCGATATCAACTACTTGGACCCAATGCTCACTACGGAGCAGTACGAGATCTCCAGGGAGGTTATCTGGAGGGCGTTTGAAAGAGTGTCCCCAGATCAATGGCCAAAATTCGTGACCTCCTTATGTCGAGCCAAAGCCGCGGGAAGGTGCAGCTCTTAAGGTGGATGTGATTGAGTTGCTCCAGAAGATGGTGAGGGCTACAGCGTGGTCCTTAGGTAAACTGGAAGACCCGTCTGTGGTACTCCGGCGGTTGGAGGGATTCAATCCCTCACTTAAGACAGCGTCCTGGCGAATCGTCAGGAATGATAGGCCTCAGGAAAAGGACACAGCAGGAGGCACCAGGCAACTCCTAGTTGTGCAGATTCCTGAGTCCCAGACGAGGGCTCTTGCGGCCCTCAACAACAGGCCCTTTTAACACTTTGGGCAGGACTAATTTAGGTTTGCCGGCCAGGGACAGGAGGAGCCTGTTAAGACGCAGGAAGATCGGGATTAGACCTAAACGACTGCTCCTAGTCTCACCATTACCCAGATTAACATGCATCCCAGCAAAGGCGCCTCTGCAGTTTTGCAGAGAGGCATGGCTGCGAGGCACACAGGTATCTCGCTAATCCAAGAAGCTTGGTTAGTTCGAGATACCATAAGGGATTAGGGGGGTGAAGGGGGCTGGTCTTTTTTGTTGCAGGGACCACAAGGCGGCCAAACCAAGGGCCTGCATACTGGCGAAGAGAGTTAACGGTGTCCTGCTGCTTGAGCTACGTTCGAGAGACCTGATGGTGATAGCCACGGATCTCAAAGGAATAGGAAGGCTAGTTCTAGGATCAACTTATGTTCCTTATGAAAGCGATACCAACCCACCAGTGGAGGTATGCACACTGGTGGAATATTGCAAGGTAAGGGGTATTCCTCTTCTGCTGGGATGCGATGCTAATTCCAACCAAACTTTGTGGGGCAGCACGGACATCAACTCGAAAGGGCAAGAGAGCTGGACTGGATAAGCTGCTTTTTCGAAATCCGGACGCCATTGTCGGCCCTCTGAAATAGCCCAGCGGGGGGGACTCACAGTCGGACGGGGATACCTTGGCGGCCTGGAGACTAAATTTGGTAAATGACAGAAGGATCTCGACAACAATTAAGATCCCAGTCGACATCGCGGGGAGGCCGACCCTGAACATGCCCAGGGAGTGGGTTAACCGCGACGCAAACCTGCCCAGTGATGGAGACAGCTGGTTTACAGATGGCTCCACGATCGAAGAGAATGTAGGAGCCAGTGTATATCGTAGAAGAAATGGAATGAGCTTCACAATCGAGATGGGGTCCTACGCCCCAGTTCTACAATCTGAGATTATGGGCATACTCCAGTGCGCCTACAAGGCAAAAGAGTATGACAACAAAAGAAGCATCCGTATCCACTCAGACAGCAGGGCTGCTATAAAGGCCCTGAATAGAACAACGACTACGTCGCTACTAGTGTGGGAGTGCTTTGAAGCACTAAACAATCTAGCGACGGAAAACCGAATTACTCGGCTATGGATCCCTGGACACAGCGGTATCAAGGGTAATGAGATATCGGATAGGCTAGCCAAACTAGCAGCAAGAAGAAATTTTACTGAACCCGAGCCAGTTGTAGGGATC
>CAKNWT010085079.1:0-19526 GCA_932066315.1 Andricus coriarius | reverse complement strand
CCGGACCCTTAAGAAATTAAAAGGTCCAGTCCGGACCCGAACCCTTAAGGAACCCTTTAAACCACGGTCCAACTTAAAAGGTTCCGATCTCTGCTTTTTGGTAATTCCTGTAGTTCCAAGTTTATTTCAGGCAGACGCAATTTCCAAGGAGGATCAACATGAAGTCTTCTTTGAGCTATTTTTTGTAAATTTAGATGAGCATGCTTTAATTTTTCTTCTATTCTAACTCTTAGTTTTTTTCTTCTAATATCCGAGGGAAGTCTACCTGATTTGCTGAGAATACTACGACCAGAACTGGAACAGAAAGCTCCCAATTCCAATCTAGGTCCTGCATTATGAATTGGGGATAGTTTATTTAAGACGCTAAATCTGGCTGAAATGTAAACTACTGAACCATAGTCTAGTGTGGATCTCGCTATTGCATCGTATGTTTTAATGAGGAGTTTTTGATGAGGTCCCCAGATTTTTTTCGCTAGAGTTTTAATAATATTCAATTTTTTGTTTGTAGTCGTCCTTGAGTTTTTTAATGTAGGGCTTCCATGTAAAATGCTTGCCGAAAATAATTCCAAGAATTTTTATGGAGTCCGTAACCATTAGTTCTTCATTATTAAGGTAGAGGACTGGATTCCTGGATTGGGATCTTTCTCTTGAGAAAAGTATGCATTTTGACTTTGTTGCTGAGAATTTGTAACCGCTAATATCTGACGATTCTTGAAGAGCGTTGAGACATTTTTGTATAAGCTTTTCTGTAGTGTGAAGATTCATTCCTTTGCAGGAAAACGTTATGTCATCTGCGAACTAACTGCTTTTAACTGGTATTGTAAAGCATTTGTTGACATAATTAAAGGATACTAAAGTCGGGGTCCAATGTCAAGGCCCTTACTTCTTTTGATTGCCACTCGGACAAAAAAAAATCTCTGAATTGTCTACTAAAAAGCATCTGCAAGCCTAAGGTCTTCCGAATCCAACGATATAATCACTTTTATCCTGAAATATTTTTGTCAATAATTACAGGGCAAAACATCCCAACAAACCGGGGTTTTCGGCCTCCTTTTTCAAGCGTCCATTTTATCTTGAGTACGAATGAAGATAAAGAGCCGTGCAATGGCCGGACCACGCGCCAACACTGATTAAAGTAAGAAATATTCAAAATGATATTTCTGGCGTAAGAATGATTTGATAATAAATTTAATTATTGAGCTGCACACGCATTACAAAACTGCACATTTGGAGCCATTACACGGCTCCTTATCTTCATTTGTTTTCAAGGTAAAGTTTTTGTAAATAAAGCACCATGAAAAGTAAATTATTGAATAGTTTAGAATGTTGAAAAATGCATTGCATTATAGAATGTTTACAGAATATCTGTGAATTTTTTCAGATTTTTTCTAACCTCGCCCTCTTTCTGGGAACAGGTAAGAGTGGACGCTTGAAAAAGGAGGCTGAAAAACTCGGTTTGTTGGCATGTTCTTCCCTGTAACTATTGAAAAAAAAGTTTCAGGATAAAAGTGATCATATCGTTGAATTCGGAAGACCTGAGGCTTTGAGATGCTTTTTATTAGACAATTTAGAGATTTTTTTTGTGCGTGTTACAATCAAAAGAAGTGAGGGACCTCGTTTGTTCCCGACTTCAGGAAAAGTGCTACGCTGAGTACTGATCCATGGGCAAACCATTTTGAAGTTCTACTTTTTTCGGAAGCTGTCCATTTATTCGCACTTGTATGTATCTATGTAGAAGAAAATCCTTTATAAAGGACAACATTGAGCCCCTTAAATTTTGGATCGAGAGCACTTGGATAACCCGATTTCTCCAGATCATTTCATATGCATTTTCTATATTAAGACAGACTGTGAGGAGATGTTGATTATTTAGAAGGGCATCGCAGATACTGGCTTCCAGATTTATTAAGGGATCGAGAGTACTTCCCTTTTTATCTAAGCCCACTCTGGTTTACACCGAAAAATTTATCATTTTCTAGATACCATCTTAATCTATTCTTTATAATTTTCTCCATTAGTTTGCACATAGTGCATGTCAAGACAATAGGTCTGTAGCTTGTAGATTGGGGCTTATCTTTCCCAGGCTTTAGGATAGGGGAAGACTACGAACTTCCATATAATGTTAAAAAATTTGAGAATTTAGACCAATGCTTTGTTTGGGAGATTCTTGAGAAATATATTTGGGATTTTATCTGAACCCGGAGTTGTTATTTTGCATTGCTTTAATACACATTTCATTTTCCTGATTGTGATGGTGGAATTAATTGGAGAGTTGTCATCCATATTTCAGGTTTGTTTCTGGTGGTTGTTTTTATTTTTGAAATTTAGTAATTTAAGATTGTAGTTTGAATCACTGGAGTTTTTTGCGAAAGCGTCCACAATTTTATTTGCCATTGCTATAGGATCCGATGTAATTGAATGGTCTTCTATTAGTAGAGCGTTAATTGTAAGTGGGTATGAAGCGGCTTCAGTGATTAAATTTATGAAGTTTTGCACTAGACCGTCTATTTGATTACAATTTTCCTCTGAAGGTTCGGCCAAATCATCGATGTTTTTATCCAAATGTATTTGGAAATTTGTGCAATCGATTTTATCGATTTTCCATTTTCGTTCGTCATTATAGGTATTTGAGTTAAGGCTTGGCATCTCAAGTTGAATAGGGAAATGTTCACTATTGTAAAGGTCTTCTAATACTTCCCAGTTTAAATGATTTCCTATGGATGAACTGCAGAGCGAGAGGTCGATGGTGCTGAAGGTACCGTTTGCAATATTGAAATATGTCGGTTGAGTCTTATTTAGAAGTAATATATTCGGGTCACTTATGAGATGATCAATTATATTTCCTCTTGCATCTGTACGACGAGAACCCTAAAGAGTGTTATGGCTGTTAAAATCACCAACTATTATAAAAGGTTATGGTAATTGGTTTATTGAATTTCTATGTTCTTGAAGGTTAAGATCGAACCAATTTCTGTCGTAGATATTACATATACACAGTTCAATATGTAAGAGAATTTGTACTTCTATTGCTTCTAAGTTAGTATTCAAGTTCAATTTTTCAACACGGATCTCGTTGTTTATTTAGGTTGCAAATGCGCATCTGGAATGGTGTGTATTGGTTCTATCTTTAAAAGCAGGAGAATAGTTTCTTAAGTAAGAACAAGAGGAATATTTAAAATTTGTTGCCTGTAAATAAACAATAGATGGATTGCAGTCCTTAATGAGTAATTGTAGAAATTCAATACGTGGACAGAATCCATTTAAATTCCATTGTATAATTTTGAAATCCATTTGCGTAAAATATTTTTAGTGTTTTACTCCTGCCTCGATCAATTCTATCATTTGCTTTTATTTAAGGTTCATCCTTTTCATGTTCTCGTAGTGACTTTCTTAGTTTGTTAACAATTCCAGTATGTCTGGATTTGGCACGTCGGTCTTTGGGATGGATATACATATCGTTCATCATAGAGATGAGAAGTTCCAAATTATAGCAGTAATCCTTGGCAATAGAGGCTGGATTGTGAGCATCTGTTGCGTTTTTGAAAAATTTTTGTATTGTTAATAGTTTAGTGTATATTTGACCTTGGATTCCTCAATGATCTTTTCAATAGGGGCGAGTTGTTCTTCTGTATTTAGTTCTGTCAGGGATAAGGCAGTTTTGGATTTTTCCTTTTTCTTTTTTGGCTTTTTACTTTCTGCAATCCATTCTTCCTTGTGTTCAGTGGCCTTTTGGTCCATGTTGCTAGGTGATTCGTTGACAGTGGCAGTGAATATTGTAGAAGGTTTATCTGAACGCAAAAGTTTGTGCCCTGTATTGAGGCGGTCCTTGAGGTTAACTTTTGGTGGGCGGAGATCAGGAAAGTCGACTTTTTCGGGATTTCGATTTGCTCATCAACTTTCAACGCTGAATCTTTTGAAGTACTTTGTTCCATATTCATTGGCGTAGTTGTAGTTTCTTCTTGTTTAATTTGAAATTGTTTGGCAATGTGACCAACTTGCTTGCATATAAAGCACTTTATTGTATCTGTGGAGGGGTAAATCCAGTAAGAAGTTTCTTCGAAGTTGATTTGAAGAGATTCTGGTACTTTTGATTCGTCTTCAGGGTGGATATAACGTTGTCTTCTGAAGCTGACGATATGAGCATATCCTAGATTGGACATCCCAGCTCTCATAAAGTTCATGGACGAGTTTGTTCTAATGTTTAATTTTTCAAGAGCATCAGTAAAAACATAATATGGAAAACCGGTCACACGTTAGATAGGATGAGTGGTTTGAATTTCTTCAGTAAAGGTCGTAGTTCCAGAGTATTATCTTTTATGACAATACTTTTTTGCTTGCTGGTAAGGTCGCCTACTGTTTGTTTACTATCCAAGTACATGAAAACTCTATTACCTGAGACTTTCGAAACTTATCTGATGTTACTTGGAGTTACTAGGTTTCCGACTTCGCGGGTATATTCATCAATAGGGATATCTGATATGGATACGATAATCATAGCTTGATCCTTTTTTGGGAATTGATTTCTGACTTTAGCGGCTACATAGCTCTATGTAGCGGGTGGTTTGTTGACTTGGCTGAGACTATTTGGTGTAAGTAGTGCACTTTAGGATTCATTTGGATTGTTATCCATCCTTCTTTGAAGGCTTCACAACACACAACCGATCCCGAAGACGGTCGAGACGGAACTGCTTTTTCTTAATCTTGAAAATGCTATAACTCTGATAATTTTCTTTTTATAGAAAAAAGTCGAAAATGTAAATTGCTCGCCTTTCTGAGTATTACGAATAGCCGCATACACAATTTTTAAATCTTAAAAAAATGTTCTCAAAAATTTGGAAAATGCTCTTTTTGAATTTTTATCGAAAATAGCTGGCTAACAAACGCTTCCTTGAAGAGTCAAATTTACATAAAACCAATATCTTCTCATTAGGATGAGAATGTTAAAAATTATCCAGTTCCGGGAAATAAAATGTGGAAGTTCACAATCTCAAAGTCGCAGGAAGCTAAAATTGAAACATGCTCGGTTGATGAGCACGATGAAAAGTACAATTTTCAGTTTAAACAAAAAATAAAATTTACTCCCAAGATATTGAGTTGCTAAATTGGAAGAAAATGAGTTTTGACTAGAAAAAGTTAACCGATTCCGAGTAAATTATTCAAGAATTCGGTGGTTCTAATTTCAGGGATTTTGAAAATCGTTGTTAGATAGCGACTAAAAATCTATTTTTCAATTTTTAAAAATAATAAAAACTTGCTCGCAACATATGGGGAGCCTGAGTAAGAATAAAATAGTTTTTATAGAAAAAAACTAGTTCTGTTCCAGGAAAATAAAGATTTAGTGTGACGGTATCGCATTGTAACAGTTATAAAAAATTATAAAAGTGGCTTTTGGTAGAAAATGAATATTTTCTGTTGGAATTTGACTATGGTACTTCAGTGCGAAAAAAGTGGCAAATAGTTTTATTTAAGAGCTTTGTCTTTAAAAAAAGAAGTATATTATTAATGTACCGTATTAAAAAACTTTTAGGAAGAGGAATATGGTTACAAAAAGGTTTAAAAAGGCTTTTGGTGAGAGTCAGGTATCTGATTTTGAATTACCAATCTTTTTATTACTACAATAAAAATGAGATTCCGAACAAATCCTTTAACAGCATGTACTTGATTTGTTTGAAGAATTTTTAATGCAAAAAGCTCACTTTAAAGCTCAATAAAAAACAATCGCAATCACATGAGTAAAACAACAATACGAGGTAGACAGGTGCAGTCGAGTAGAATAAAGGAATATCGCGAACTCTCGAACTGACGGCGGTAATGCAGCGCTACTGCGCTTGAGTCATATTGGTGGTAGCGTTCTGGTAGCATCATTTGCTAATAAAAGCCTCTCTAAGCGCGTCGAATATTTAACATCGCACGACGCACCTTATTTCGACTCTAATTTTAACTGTAAATAGTAATACATTTCACGAGGATTTACTAAATAAGGTCATTCTTACAAAAGGTACTTTATTGAAATGAATCAAAGTAAGATATAATATCACATTTTATTTTGTTAGTCTATTAAACACTAATTTCTAGATGTAGGAATGATGTGATCTATGAATCACATTTCAAGACTTTAGAAAGGGTACTTGTACTTGAACAATAGCCACTAGTACCAGAAAAATCTGTAATGTAATACAGCACTCTTCATAAAAATTATTTCTCCATTTTCTCCGTGATACTAGAATTAGCGACTAAATATCTTACAAGTTGATCGAGTTGATAAATTTATGTATCAAGATGGCAGAAGTTCCAGATGGCTGGAAAAGGGCGATTATCGTCCCAATATACAAAGGAAAGTGAGATAAAATCAACTGTAATAATTTCAGGGGTATCAGCTTGATACAATGCAATGGATGGCTCCTGAAAGCAATAAAAGCAATAAAATTCAGGTATTAAAGCGAATGTGAGGGTAAATGGGCAACTGAGTGACTAGCTGGGCCGCCGAGGAGGGAAGGGGGAAATAATTCCTGGGCCCGAGCCCCTGAAGAGGGTCCACCGTCCTCAAATTTGAATTATTTTATTTTCGAAATCCAGCAATTTAGATAATTCAGTTAGACGTAATGATTTTTTTAGTTTTAGTTCTAAATTATTTTAATATCCACTAAAAAATAATTGCATTAATTTAATTAAGAATTTTCCGCCCTCTACATGCTCAGTAACAAAGCGGTAGCATAGATATATCTGGTTATATAACAAATGTTATTGTTCAGTGACGTACTTGTTTAATAACTGAAAGGTAACAATGTTGACTAACTTTTTTACCGAATGAAGCTGTAGCATTTCCATAAAAAAGTGGTAGCGATGCTGGAGCAGTGAGATGTAAGGTTTATAGAAGAAGGATGAACAGTTGTTCTGTAACTTGGTTACACGCATGAACAAACTATAACAATTTGGTTACAGTGTTGTGAAATTGAACTGTGACATCGTTACAATGTAGTTCTGTAAGTTATGCATAATGCACATTAGTAACAACTATGTAACAATGTGACATGCCTGTTATGTTACAAACGTGTATCATTATTACTTTTAGTTGGTTACACGGGTGATCTATATGAATTCTGTTATCTTGTTACGTAACAATTCTAAAATGGTCTGGAAAAATTTTCGCAGAAATTAATGATGTATTATCGACATTATTCATAGATTATTATTTTTTTAGATAGATAGATCAATTTTGTTAGAAGATTATTATTTTTTTCATTTATTCATTATTATTTTTTTTCCAAAATTGTTCTCGGGTTAGAAAGAACCCGGGTTTTCATCATAGCCGCGGACTAAGTCAAGTGACTGATGAGATGAGGATTTCAGGATTTTAGGTACAAAATTAGGAACATGGTGTAGTTTGCAGTTCGTCTTATACCGCTGTTATGCTGACATAGCGGCCGTGAGTGTTGGAGGTGATAACAGTCGCCTCTGAATGCTTTTTTAGAGCTACCGTGTATCACTCTATAGGTTTTTAGTCGCTTTCTTCCTGATGGTCCAGGAAGTTTTTTATAATGCGACAGGTGTTTAATAAAACCGCCCTCTGAGCTGCTGCCAGTACCCTACTAACTCCTAAATGTTCAAGATGTTCAGTGCATCTGGCGTGCACATTGCGTGTAGCCGAAATCACAGTAGGATGAAAAGATGCATGTTTCACATTCCTCCATATTGTCTTTACTTCATGCCACCTTTTTTTTCTCGCATTACGATGTCCAGTGGATTGGCTCGGATGTAATAATCCGTCTGAATAGTAATATCCCAATATAAGATGTATTCTTCATTTTCTAAAACGGGCATTGGAATGTATCTATAGAAAAGCATCTATTCCGTTAAGAGTCCTAGGTTTAGGGCAGGTTTTTGATGTATAATGCCCTCCACATCATTAGGTCTGTGCGTATATTATCTTTGAGCCATTACGCGACAACCATCAATAATGTGCTCGATGGATTCGCCGGGATCTCCACATAATCGGCACGGGTCAACCAGGTCTGGATGTAGCACCTGTTTGCGATAATTTCTTGTGCTGACAACCTTGTCCTGTATCGCAATAACGAATCGTTCCGTTTCCGGATACAGGACGCCCTTTCTCAGCCAAATATTGGATGCCGCACTATCCACTTCATGCTGATCTAACGTCTTGAGGTGCTCGCCGTGGGTGGCTTTCTGTCTCCATTGCGTTTCTAATTCCTCTATGGTTTCTGCCCTGATATTCAAGGCCTCCTCTGACGAAAAAATTCAAGGGCGTGTAGTCAAGATCAGCTTTACAGATGGTGTTGTAAAACGTAAAATCTCGCTTGCTGTTAAACTAGTATCGCAACCGTATAAATTGTGACTCTTACAGTTTCCTGACATCTACAATGCCCCTACCCCCTCTATGTCGTGGTAGAACTACCTTCAATCGCCGAATTACTGTGGTGCATTTGGTGCTTTTTCATTTCCACGTGGATGATTCTGTTTAATCGTTCGAGGTCGGCGTTCGACCATTTGATGAGTCCAAAGGAGTACGTGAGGACAGGGATGGCATAGGTGATGATTGCCCTAAGCTTGTCTGCTGAGTTAAGAGATATCTTCAGAACCAATTTGAGTATTATAGTGAAGGCAGCCGATAGGTTCTTCTTAAGTATCGTATGCTGAATACGCTTAGATTCGAGAATACCCAGGTATTTATATGAATCCCCCTCAGCCATTGCCTGGATGTCATTCCCGAAATTGTTCTATAGCTCTGCAATCCCTGATTCTCGTCTGGTTAAATGCACTGTTCTGTATTTATCTAGTCCGAACTCCATGTGGATATCATTGGAAAACTGCTTTGTGATATCGATCACTTGCTACAGTTTCTGGTCTGCTCTAGAGTATAGCTTCATATCATCTATTTATAAAAGATGGGTTACTTGATGACCATCCTCGTTATCATGTATTCGGAACCCATGAGAAATTCTATTTAGTGTTTTGCTCAGTCGGTTCAACGCTAAACAGAACCATAATGCACTGAAGGAGTCTCCTTGGAATATGCCCGTCGTAATGCGTATGGATCTAGTTTTCCTTGTTTGTCCATGATCAAAATACTTGTTTCTTGTACCCCATCTGGTTTTTAGGCAACATATACGTAGTACCCTGGAACATAAAGCCTGGCATCAGATCTGGTTGTTCGATGATCTTCTGAAAACAACGTGCCAACGCAGGATGCACACTAGTCAGGTACCTGTACCAGAAGTTGTGCACCATGTCCGGAACTGGAGCTTTCCAGTAACTTGTTCTTTTTAAAACCGTTGAAACATCTAAAGCTGTGATGTTAGTCAGCTCCATTTCAGGGTTATTGCTAAATCTTTCTTGCCTTCTCTAGTTGGAACCACGCAGAGCTTGTATTGTTTTGATCAGTTTTCCCCCAAACACCCGACCAATAGTTAGGCATGTCTTCCAGTTTTGGTGCTTTGTTGTCTTGCTGGTTTTTTTGCGTTACACTCAGTTTACGATAGAACCTTCTTTCATCTGCCTGAAAGGTTCGATTTTGTTGCCTTCTTACACTAATTTTCTTGTAACGACGCAGTCTAGCAGTAAGAACATCAAGTCTTTGCTTTTCGGCGCCTGTAATCTTATCCTATTGCTGGTGTTAATGTCTCGATGTACCGAGGGTGCATGATTTTAGTAGCATGGTGTATCAGATTTCTGGTTCATTTCCCTTTTTCTATTGAGTCAGTCGACCCAATTTGCACCTTACTTTGCTGACATCCATATCCAACCTGATCTTCCATGGTGGATCTCGCTCCCTTCCTGGAGCAAAGACTACATTTGTAGGCTTAGTTCTGCGGCCCAATGTTCTAACGGTTGCTACAGCTGCATAGCATACAAGCATTTGCTTCTTCCACTTCCATTTCGGTGGCAGCCATTTCAACAGCCGAAAGCAATCTGTTTATAGATTTTGAGGGTTTTCGATCTGCTAGATTATGCTATTTTATTCTTGTTGCTAGTTCTGGGTACTTAAGTAAGAAGAGTCGATGATGTTCTTTTCTTACACTTTGCCCGCTTTTGTTTGCCAAAAAATAAGAGCGCATTACATTTCTGTTCATATGGTATGTCCATTTTAATCGCCGTCTTGGTTGTTGAACCTCTGCTGCTGGCTCTGGTTGTATTAGGCCATCTACCTCTGGAGGATGTGGTGGTGTTGGATCATCACCAGGGTGAAGAAGAACATTAATTGCCGCTGCTTGTTCGTGTGATTCAACTTCCTCTGACTGATGTTCATTACCATAGTTTTTCCACGCCGAAAAAACCTGTTGTTTAATCTCCATTGTTCGATCTTCTGAGATGTGTAGATTAGTCCTGATGTCCTGTACCTTAGCGATAAGATCTCTTAATGCGACTTTCTCTGTTTGAGGATACTTTGCAGCAAATTTCGTTCTAAAATTATATCCTTTTTCGCGTGGGGTTTCCACCTTCGCACTTTCATAATAGAGACGCACCAATTCCTCATTCATTGTGGTATTCCACTTGATGCTCTCCCATGGTATTTCGATTGAGGTGGTTGGCTGCAAACAGCTAACGCTAGCCAAAGCATCCTCAGCAGGCACAGTTGATGTTTCACTGATTACCGTATGTCGCAGATGTGATTGCCGCGGATGACCTTACGCGGCAGACGGGACAGTTGCAGATGAAGGTTTTACCTCTGAATACTTTTTCAGAGCTATCAATCTTTGTAGAGTGTTATTAGGAACAGTGTTGACGAACCAGATGAGGTCATTCCACAAGAATAGCCTTATGCATCCGGTTCGGGATGGAATGAGCCTGACACTGGCAAGCCGGAATCTTGTTGAGTTGGCTAATAAATGAAGCTTTCCTACTTCAAAGACAGCCGATTATGAGAACGACAAGATGGACTTTGTAGCCTTGGTACAGCCTGCTCAGCTCGAAAAGAAATGCTTGATATTTCGCCCGTTTTTCTTCCTCCCTTGCCGTGATATTACCATCAGCTGATGCCGAGAATCCAATCACGTAACTCATCTTGGTCTTCAGATCTTGGAGGACAATATCAGGCTTCGTAGCACTGATAAGTTGAGTCGTGGAGAATGAAAAATTCCAGTAGATCATACACTGATCATTCCCCACAACGGACTCGAGTTCCCTCTGGGCTTATGGCAAGACGGGCAATAGATCAATACCATAGAAGTGCCTAAGATGGTAATATAACACTTGTAGGGCAGCATTGTGTCTCTATGTACCCGTAACGTGCATTTGAGCATCCACTGAGAACATGTCCAAGTGTTTCTAGCTCTTGCTTGCACTCTAGGCAGTTAGTATCGTCTACAGGTATATTAATTATGCGCTCGCGGTAAACTAAGATGTCTATAACGCCGTCTTGACAGATATGATGCCGTCAAATTTACCATAAAGGGTCTTGCCAGCATGTTCCCTTAGTAGAAGCGTACGTTCTGCTTCCTTTACGCAACTTTTGAGCACCTGGATCTAATTCTTTCCAAATGATTCGGAAGCCCAAATTCCTCTGAGAACGTGGCGATATCCTTCTTCAAGGGCCGTTTATAACACACGCACATTTTGGATTTCCGCTTGCGGTATTTCAAGATATGTATGTTTCTCCATTAACAAGATGTTGAAAGGTATTTCCGCCTATGAGTTGAACATCCTGATCGTCACGCGATGGTCTACTTTCTAGTCTTCCTTGGTGTAGGAGGACGAAGACACTTGTCCAGTCCGAAGCTCATGCCAGTCGCTTAAGAGTACCATTCACCGCCTCCACAAGGATGTTAAGATCCTCTTTCGAGGAAGCAAAGAGTTTAAGGTCGTTCATATATAAAAGGTGGTTGACCTTATATTCTCTTCTGTTCAAGTTTTTTAATGTACTGGTTAGGCGTAGTAAATGCGTAGTTGTACGGTGTGGTTCTCATAATATGAGATACCTGTGGTTCTACACACATGCGAAAGTGATCAGCGTCAGCGCAATTGCAAAAGTATTTTTACGTGTATGTAGGTAGCTGGGGTGAAGCCACGGGATTTTTAAATTCGTACTACGGATGAAAATAGACATTTAAGACTGCGCGGGGGAAACTGTTTACAAATGGGTCTGTGACTACTTCAAAAACTAAATATATCTGAATAACAGTAGATTAACACTTTGGAAACATACAATAAAGTTTTTAATTAAAAATAATACTTTATTTCGCATTTTATTAGCGATTCCCTGGGGTATCTCATATTATGAGAATAGTTTGACAAGTTTGGAAAAAGAAATTTTTTTACATTTTTTAGATTTTCAGAAGAAACAAAAATTAATAAAAATTTTCATTCCGTCACCTTATGGTAAACTAAATTCCCTTTAAAATGGGCTATATTACTTTTAAACTCAGTTAATAGAATCCCGGCAATCACACCAAACAGAGTTGGTATCTCATATTCGGGTACTCTCCTCTATTACAATATTTTTAGATACACTGTAAAAATCCCAAGTAAAATTAGGTTTCTGCGTGTAAAATTTTCTCAATAAAAGCACTGTAATTTCATCAACATCGTGCGAATCTGTGTGTAATTCTGAAGGAACTTTACAAAAGTCCCGGAAAATTACCAGGAAAATGTAAAATAACACTAAGAATGATTGGACACAAAAGACCAGTCATAAGCAGGGTAAAATTACACGGGAATGGAAAGGAATACGAAGTAGTAAAATAGCACCGCTCGGGGAAATTATTAGTGGATTTCTGTAATTTTCCGTTCCGTTTGTAATTTCACCAAACTTGTGTAATTCAGTTTACAAGCGGCTTGTAAAAAAGTTTTCCCCATTGTAATTCGCGTTTTAACGTTTGATAGCGCTAATGCATTGTTTAGAACATCGAAGCATCGAAATTCGAAGGACGCTACGAGGGTGTCGATGCCGGGACGCGACATTTTTTTGGTTATATTGAACAAGACGTAATAACATATATTATATTCTAAGAAGTGAATTAGTGAACGTGTTTTTTCCTGGTTGTAAATTCTGCTCTATAAAAGAAAAAAATGGAGCGTCTTCTCCCCCGCAGCAAATGAGCTATTATTTTCAGAAGAAAACGGAAACTACGTCGTTCAAAAATAACATTATATTTAATTTACAAAAGAATGTAATATTTGTTACAGGCAATTTAAATGATAATAAGCTGATTATAATAATTTATAAAATACTAGACACATTTCAATTCACTTGAATGTAAGTGCTAGTTAGCTAATTATAAAAAGTTACAAAATACTACATTCGTTTGAATTCACTTGAAATCTGTGTTTGACTAAGCAAAGAATCTAATTATTTTGTTAAGAAATTTAAGCGCTACTTAGTTACCTACAATAATTTGGAAATGACTAAATTCGTTTTAGATTACAAGAATGCGTAATTCTTTATACGACTCCACTGTTCAAAATAGTTATTTGTGATACAAGTGCGCAAAATAGGTGATTGTGTGCGAGTGTGAATTTTGCAGCATAAGCCGCAGGCGAATGATGCAATCACGCGAGTTAGCAATCATCTATGCGCACGTGTATCACACGCTATTTTTTGCAACGCCCGTCCGAAAAAGTTGTTTTAAGAGGAGTTAAGGAAAATCACTAATCTTGAAAGAAAAGATTTTTAAATTTCGTAAACTATTTTTTTGAAAACAAAAGTTTACCAGGTGTATAAGCTTAAATCCGCTGTTTTTTAGGCAAAAGAAAGTAGTTTTTTTTTGCAGAAAATAAAATAAACTTTATTCAAAGTATTTTCCCTCGCTTGCTATACATTTTCCCCATCTCTCGGGCAATTTGTGTATACCACGCCAAAAAAAGTCTTTATCTTTCGATGCAAACCACTCGTCAAGCCATTTTCCGACGTCTTCGTACGAATCGAAGTGTTGTTCAGCGAGCGCGTGACCCATCGACGAAAACAGGTGGTAATCAGAAGGGGCCAGGTCTGGTGAATAAGCGGGATAAGGTAGCACCTCCCAGTTGAGTGTTTTCAAGTAGTTTTGGACCATTTTTGACGTGCGCGATGGGGCGTTGTCGTGAAGAAAAATCAGCTTCTCATGTCTTTCTTCATAATCCTGCCTTTTTTCACGCAAAGCACGGCGCAATTTGATTAGTTGTTGAAGGTAGCGGTGAGCATCGACAGTTTCACCAGGTTTTAATAGCTCATAGTAGACGAAACCGTGCTGATCCCGCCAAACGCACAGCATCGTCTTGCGTCCAAAGCGATTAGGTCTTGAGAAAGAAGTTGATGGTTGTCCGGGATCGACCCACGATTTTCTTCGTTTCGGATTCTCAAAATAAATCCACTTTTCGTCTCCAGTCACCACACGATGCAGAAACGACTTTCTTTTGTGTCTAGCAAGCAAGATTTCACATGTGTTTTGGCGTCGCTCCATCTGCCTATCGTTCAATTCATGGGGTACCCATTTTTCCATTTTTTGGATCTTTCCCATGGCATGTAAACGCATGGAAATGGCCGGTTGTGTAACACCTAACTGTTCGGCAAGCATTTTTTGTGTTTGCGTATCGTCTTCATCCAAAAGAGCCTGTAATTCATGGTCCTCAACTTTTTTGGGCCGATTTGCACGCTTTTTGTCACTCAAGTTAAAATGACCGTCTTTGAACCGACGAAACCAGTATCTGCAAGTTGTTTCCGATAAAGCACTGTCGCCATAGGCCTTCACAAGCATTCGATGTGATTCGGCAGCCGATTCCTTCAAATTGAAGCAAAAAGGTAGAGCTTCCCGCAAATGCTCCTTTTCAGGCACAAAACTAGACATGATTACTCAAGGAAAAATTTATGTTGTTGTATAAAAAAACTGAATATGTGCACTGATTTATGTAGCTAGGTGTCGAACACACACAAAAAAAAGCATGACGTTTCTATTGTAGCTAAATATGTTCACTACCGCCATCTCTGAGCAAACAGCGGATTTAAGCTTATACACCTGGTAAAAAAAAAATTGAAAAAAAATTTCTGAAACATTTTTTTTTTGGAAATGAGATATTTGAAAAAAAAAATTTGTAAAAAAAATTTTGAAACAAAAATTAGTGAGAAAAAATGTAAAAAACAAAAAAATTTGTTGGAAAAAAGTTTTCGAAAAAAAACTTATGTAAAAAAAATTTTATGAAAAAAAAACTTTTTGGGGCTTATGCCCTTTTTCTGTGCCAAATTTTGGCACTTATGCCCTTTTGTACGACGGACCAAAACGGCTAAGAAACCTTAAAAACAAAACCTTAATCATTAAAAGGTTTGTTCAAGTTAAATCACAATTTATTTCAAGAAGATACCAACACCAGTGTTTAAAGTTACCTGTGCCAGTGCCTAAAGTACCTCATTTCGAAAGTGCGCATGCGCAGCTTTTTCACCAGTGCCTAAAGTAAGCCATCTTCAAACTGCGCATGCGCGAAAATTGTTTCGCGCACAGTCTGCTCAAATAAGGTCCTTTAGACACCATGTAGAAACATGAAAAGGTCAATTTTTGAGGTGGGTGTTGCAAAAATAACATTATATTTAATTTAAAAAAGAATGTAATATTTGTTACATGAAATTTAAGTGATACAAAGCTGGTTATAATAATTTATAAAATACTAGACACGATTCAATTCAGTTGAATTCTATATTTGACTGAAAAAAATAACTTAATTATTTTTGTAAGAAATTTAAGTGCTAGTCAGCTAATTATAATACGTTAAAATATACTAGACTCGTTCGAATTTTAGAATTTAGAGATAAGTACCACTTTCTTGAAGGAAAACTCAAAAGAGGCCTCATATTAAACTTTATAAGGTTAAAACAACAATTTTCTAGTTCATGTATTTTTTGACAAATAAAAATGGTTCCACTTTAAGTTTACACATATTTTTTATTTTAATTTTGTATTGGAATTCTAATTTTTTGCATGTTCATTTCCATACTGCGTTTAAGAATTCCCGGGCATATAAAGCGCATGCGTGATCATTGTATGCCTATTTTACATGCAGAGTGGAATTTTGCAGCACTCGTGTGAAAGTGCATTGAGTCAGAAATACCAAACCGGAATTTTCCCATCTGCGTGTAATTTTACACTATCATCGTTATTGTTCATTATTCATGTAATTTTACCCTATACATGACTGGTGTTTTGTGTCCAATCAATTAGAGTGTGATTCTACAACGAATTTTTTACAGTGTAGATAGAGGAAAGATTGAAAATCCTCCATAATGTTTTAACGTCTGGGATGAATTATATAGAAGAAAAAATTAACAACACTTCCAGACCAAATAGTATTTAATACCATTGACGTTTCGTCACCAGTCCTAGTAACATCATCAGAAATCCATGGTTAATATCTTTGATTTCAGAAGAAACAGAAGGTCTATATGCAATAACTAGGATTGCATCCATCGACTTTAAACATGATTGATCTACGGGAATTACATCGGAGATTCGGACCTGCTGTTTCTTCTGAAATCAAAGATTTTAACCATGGATTTCTGATGAGGTTACTAGGACTAGTGACGAAACGTCAATTGTCTTTAATATTATTTGGTCTGGAAGTGTTGTTAATTTTTTCTTCTATAAAATATTTTTTTTTTTCAAACTTGTTCTCGTGTTAAAGAGAATCTGGTTTTCCATCATAGCCACGGACTAACTCAAGTGACTGATGAGCTGAAGATGTAATTAGTTAATTTAATACGATGTATGAAATCATTTGCGATGATGTTTTGACAAAGCTGTTAAGATACGACACGATACGATATATGTACAGGGTGTCCCAGTACTCAAGGTACATTTTTATATTTTTGAATTCCTCATAAAAAATTGAGGTAAAAATACTAATATAAATTTGTTGTAAAGTTAATAATTAATGAGTGATTAACAATTAAAGATTAACCAATGGGAAACATGCGTTAGATGGACGATAATCCTTGTGTCACTGATGGGGGTGTGTGCGTAAAAGAGGAATTTAAAATTTGCAGGAGTTTGTGAATATCAATGGGGCAACTTCACACGGCAACTGAGCGACGAGATATTAAATCTTAGAAAATATCTTTTCCTTTAGAATACTCGTCGAATCACTGAAAAGGTCTTGTTTGATGATAAACTCTTATCAATGTTTCACAAAAACGCCAAAAGTCAGCAAAGTTGGGTATTATTGTAACTTCTCCTTGCTTTCTAAAAATAATGCAAAAATTTCAGTTCCATGATTGAAATTTATGTTTTAAAAGTTTTTTCGGTAGTTTTTGGATGAGGGAAGACAAGAAAGAAGGTCTTATTTTGAATGGAAAATTTAGCCTATTTTAAGAATTAGGCCAGATGCCACGAAGGTTGACAATTATTTACAATTCTTATGATTTTCAGAAAATAATGAATTGCTTCGGGTGCCATGATGGAAATTGATGTTTTTAAAATATTTTGGGTGTTTTTTCAAACAGAGGAGACAACAGACGAAGTCTCGATTTGAAGACAAACCGTTACAATTTAATTAAAAAGAGGAGAAATGTCACCAACTTTGGAAATTATTTACACTTTTCATAATTTTCAAAAAATAATGTATTACTTCCGGTAGCATGGTCAAAATTGGTGAATTCGAAGCTATTTGGGTATTCTTTATACTTGGGCTGTAATTTGGGTAGTTATATGGGTAGATGATACTATCTTCCAAGCAAATCTTTTTAATGTACAGTTTTTGTTAGAAAGGTAATAAAAAAATAGATTTAAAAAAAAGGTTCGTCTTATTCATCATCTTTTGATAACTACCCAAATTATAACCCAAGAATAAAGAATAACCAAATAACTTTGAATTCACCCATTTCGACCATGCTACCGGAAGTAATACATTAGTTTCTGAAAATTATGAAAAGTGTAAATAATTTCCAACCTTGGTGGCATTTGTCCTCTTTTTAATTAAATTGTAAGGGTTTGTCGTAAAATCGACACTTCGTCTGTTGTCTCCTCTGTTTGAAAAACTACCAAAAATATTGTTAAAACATCAATTCCGATCATGCGACCGGAAGCTATTCATTATTTTCTGAAAATCATAAGAATTGTAAATAATTTTCAAACTCGCTGGCATCTGGCTCAATTTTGAAAATAGGCGACAATTTCCAGTCAAAATAAGACCTTCTTTCTTGTCTTCCCTCATCGAAAATTACCGAAAGAACTTTTAAAACATAAATTTTAATCATGCAACTGAAAGTTATGCATTATTTTTAGAAAAAGGAGAACTTTCAATAATAGCCAACTTTGCTGACTTTTGGCGTCTTTTAAAAAATGGATAAAAGTTTGTCGTCAAACCAGACCTTTTCAGTGATTCGACGAGTATTCCGAAGGAAAATATATTTTCTAAGATTCAATATCTCGTCGCACATTTGCCGTGTGAAGTTTCACCATTAATATGCACAACCTCCTGCAAATGTAAGATTCCTCTTTTATGCACACACCCTCATCAGTGACACAACGATTGTCGTCCATCTAACGCATGCTTCCCATTGGTTAATCTTTAATCATTAATTACTTATTAATTATTAACTTTACAACAAATTTTTATTTGTATTTTCAACTGCATTTTTTATGAGGAATTCAAACATATAAAAATGTACCTTTAATACTGGGACACCCTGTATATATATCGAAAAAGCCTTCAGGTCAAAGTTCGGTCAAGCCTGCTTTCTGATGTTTCAGATGATGAATATCAAATGTTGTAATCAGACAATTTCATCGAAAGACTTTTTCCATTATACATTTTGTGCGGTGTCCTTTAAACCTTGACTTATCTTATATACTTATTACTTTATATATGTAAATGTATCATTATCAGAAGCTTATAAAAAAGGAGAACTGATTCTTTAATAACCTATAAGTTAAACCCTTAACTTTTTTTCCTGTAGCTCCTCCTAGTAGAAATTTAAAAAAAATACTCAAGATTTGGTAAATAATGAATATATATATAATAAATTTTATTGTATTAAATAAAATTTTTTTCAATTAAATAAAGATTTTTTTTTTAATTCTTGGATTTTACTAAGAGTTCAATATTTTCTAGATTTTATAAGGTTCTGATCAAATCGGCCTGTTTATTGCGAATTAGGAAACAGACATTTTTATTTAAAATTAATTTCAAGTGTATATATCGTAGCCACATACTGTAATTAGGCATTTTATGAATTGTCTAGACAGTTCATAAACTGCGGCCAGATTGTATAATAATCGAAAGTTACACTATCTGTCTAACTATTCTAACTATTTCATATGAAACGACTGAAGTTCTATCGAGCACATAGTATAATAACGTTCAATGAATATAATTTTAAGTAATAATCACTTAACCCTAGGTTTTGATTGTTTAAAATATATTAATTTTGTTTAAAATCAAGAGAGTAGTTTCAGCAAGCAAGCATAGAGATTTTGTAAAAATACATTTCTTTGACAATGTAAGACTGTAATTTTTTGTTTCAATAACTTTCTTATAATTATTGCCAGAAAATTGCGAACAAATTTGATAGATCGAAAATGTATTGTTTCAAATAAATTTTACTTTAC
>CAKNWT010085050.1:0-12335 GCA_932066315.1 Andricus coriarius | reverse complement strand
GAAAGTTTAATTTTGGCTGGTCTCATTTGCAGTTTAGTTTTGATTTATGAATACATTAAGAGATTTTTAAAATCTTCATAGTTTTTTATGTATTTGAATTTTGTAAGCTAATTTCAATTTTTCTAGGTTCAATTTCAAGTACTAGTGCAGGATCCACAACTCTTCGGGAAGGAAGTGACGTGGTTGCCTCTGGAGAAGGCCAACCTGAACATGCTCTTGGAACAGGTAATTCATTTTATAACATTATTTCAAGTTTCTTTAAATTTACAGATATACCCAGGATTACAAATTACTGGCAGTCAAATGGTACAAAACAACTAGAGGTTGAGTTGCAATTTTTTATTCATGAAGCTTTAAATATTCTTTTTTCAGAATCAGTTAAGAAACAGATAAAATAATATACAAAAGTTTCTGCAATATATCATAAAAGAAAGAAATTAAAGATTCTTCGAAAAATTGGAAAATAACCCTTTGACTGATTCTTTTTTAATGATTTTTTAACCTGCAATAACTTGTTCTGCCAGTCTTTTTGCTATTGCTAATTAAGTGATTTTAAAGCAGCGCTATTGACTGACCAGTGTTGCATTATCAATTTTTGCCTTCTCTCTACCACAGTTGGATCGAGCCATTGTCTATGAGACGCTCCAAAATTATTTAAATTAAGATAAAAATATAAATCGTCAATTGGAAAATCCTATTTCAGCTGATATATTTATTTTTTAAACATCACTTCATTTTTTACAAATTGATCAATGAGTGACTTCTATTGCTAGCTAGGGAACAAAGGTAAGACCCAATTTCAACGAATTTTTTTTACGACAACCAGGGTTCGGAATAAAAATAATATAAAAACAATAAACAACAAGACTTCTCACTTTTGAATTTCTATATTTAGATTCGATAAGCACTCTAGAAAAACCTCCATAGTTGAACACTTGCTTTTTAGCTAGTTTAGAAAGTAGCCAACGTCTTACACATTAAATCAAACTATAAGACTCTCGATGCTTAAATTTTTATGAAAATCTTATTATATAAATGTTATTAAGAATGTTTTACGAAACTACAAAATAAAATATTGGATTAGTTTTTTCAAATTCAATTTACTGATACAATCGATTTTTAATTTTTAAAATATAATTTTCTTCTTATTATTTAACTTAACAGTTCCGAACCCTGATGAATATTGCAAATAATATATCCTGCTGTTGTGTAACCCTACGCTTTTGAAAAAAAATTAATCTAACCTATGACCAAACTTCCTTACTTGATATTTTGAACCCTGTACGTTATTTTTTATAAAGGTATATGTGACGTCACTTTCTCGTACCCTTGTAACATCCGTTACATAATAACTCCGAATTACTACATAGCAGTATTTAGACAATGGTAATGTCCAACAGTTGGTACCCTAATTTCATCACTTAGCGCTCTTACTGCGTAGTTGCTTCGAAATTTCTTTGCTTTTTATCATACTCTGCCTTTGGCAAAAGTTCTTTCTGACAAGAAAAAAACACTTGTGTCACTCACTTACACCTGTGTCATCTACTCACATCCCAAAATATCGTTTTGTCTTTTCCCCTGCCACGTGATCAGCCTGCTATTCTAGTCTATCAAATTTGTATTGCCGTGTGAGCTTTCTTATTATTTCATGAAATATGGTGAAATGTTTAAAAAGTTGAAAACAACGATCCATACTTGACAATCGAAGCAACCGCGTAGATGTATTATCAGAAAAGTAAAAAGAAAACCACAGATCTACAATATTATGGTAAAGCATTGGTGATTTGGCTTCAATAATCATTTTCTTTCTACATATATTTTTTGCATGCTTTCTATATTATTTATTTTATTTTGCTCAGCGTTCAACACGCTATCATTCTAAAGTAACAAGCTGCAATTATCATTGGATTAAAGAAATTTCTAAGCGTCAGAGTTATCGTTAATTTTCGAAAATTGATATTCTTGTGCCGAAAAAGAGAATTCAAATCGTAGTTAAACTCAACTGTTCCAATATAAAAATTAAATTAATACAATTCAATTTAATGTAAATCAATTTAACTGAGTCAACTGAATTTTAATTAGTTTAATGAAAGCTAATTGTATTGCAAGAAACTAGTTGCCTGATAAATTCAACTGTTAAACGTAATTTATTCAACTGAATTAAATATCATTTATAACAATAGGTATATTAAAATTCGACTGCTTAACGTAATTCAACATAATTAAAAAATACTCTTTAACTGAATTCGAATTGTTTCAACTAATTTTAATTTAATTCAAGGCATATGAAACAAAATAAATCTAACGATATTTTACAAAAATTAAAATAAATTTTGAAATAGATTTAAAATCAATTTTAATTAATTTAGGGCCAAGTATTAATACCATCCGGCAAAACATGCCGGATTTTAATTTTCTCTTCCGGCATAGTTTATCCTCAACGTAATAGAACTCTAAAGAATGTTAAAGAATACAAGGAGAAGAGTACCCAACTTTCATTTCACTGAATTCAGCCGAAATAAACGAAGTTGAATTACATTCAAATGGATGTAACTGAATATAATAAAATACAACTGAATCAAATTTAATTTATCTGAATCAATCAAAAATGGAACGGACTAGTATTCCGGAATTTTCCGTGAAGTTAGCGGAAAATTCAGTAACGTATACAGTTCGTTGATAACATATCTTGTAAATTAAATGAATTAAAAAATTAACTAACAAAAAGAATTAATTCATTAAAATTAAATTAAACTGAATAAATATTATTTCAGTAAAGCTGAATAAAAGAATTTAAAAAATTGAATAAATGTAACAATAAGGAAATAAACTGAATTGGACCGAATCAAACAGAATACAACAGAATTCAAAGTAATACATCAAAATCAAACAAAATGCAATGCTTAATTGCATTTACCTCAATACAAGTTAATTAAATGAAACTGAATCAAATAATCTAATAGAACTAACTATAAGTGTTGGAAAAATTCAACTGAATTAAAATGATTTCAACTGGCTCATAAGAAGTGAACTAATTTTAAATTAATTTAACCGAATGCAATTGAATTCTTGTTATATTATTGTATTTAAAGTTAATTGAAGGGAATTCAAATGAATGTTATTTTATTTCAGGTGAATTGAACCGACTTATCATCATTTCTAGAGCAAATAAAATTTATTGTACTTAAATGCAGGTGAATTCCCTTGGATTCAAGTAAACTGAAAGAAATTATATTGAATCAATAAATTTCGTTGAAAAATAGATCTTTGATTAATTCAGTTTTATATACTGTGGAATTAAGTGATGTCACGGAATAAGCATTCAAGTCCCGCTTTTTTCAAAACAATTTTTATTGGCTTGGAAATTCTCTAAAATTCCATTGTACGCCATTGGATCTGTGGTCAAAATTACATAAAGCCCATGTATTGGACAATTTTTTGCTCTACCCAATTTATTACGATGATAAGAATAAATATTATATACCCTGTAACTGTTTATTTATAGAAATTCGCCAATTGGGTTCATTAAAAAATTGTGAATCTCGTAGACTTTATATAAATTTTTAGCAAAATCGAATGGCGCGATTAGTTTGTGCGTATCTCGCATTTTTAAACAATTTAACAATAAGTTTTTATTCAACTAGTTTTCTAGTTTGTAATGCTATCAGTTTTCCAGTAATTTTATGAAAAATAATCAGCATCCTTATTGAACCGAAATTAATAATTATTTTTTCACTGAATATTCATTTGAATCAATAATTGGTATTTAGGATCTGCTTTAGAACGAGGGCTATTGGTGCAATAGCAGTTTTTTCTCAGTGTATATTTGACTGAGTTCATCTAGATTTTTAGGAGAATTTGAAAAAATTTGGTAAACATATAGTGAGAATATCATACTGTTGAATTTTAAAAAAGTTCTTCTGCTTTTAAACAACACATCATGTAATTTGGAAAACATATCAGGAGCCTCGAAATTTTTATTTTTAAGGATAAATAATTCTTCTTTCTCAAAATTCAAGAATAAATCCTAATATTCTTTGATTGGGAAAACAAATTGATTTATGGTAGATTAAAATGCAGAGTTTTTTAGGTATAATATTCGAAAATAGTCCAGTTGTGTTATTTTTTAAATATTGCAATTGGCCAGCTCATCAAAGCTGATACAAAGAAAATCAATGCATATTCTCCTATCAGATCTCTGGGACAATCAAGAATTGACGATTGCATTGCAATTTGGTTTGTCTTATTCTGCGCTGGTCGTCTTTCCTATCATATTAGATGTTCGATGTGGCATGTTTCAGATAGAACCAAACCATCTTCTATCTTTACTCATCAAAAGGCGCCAAAACTGCGCTTTGTCTCTTCTGTAGAGTATAGGCACTCATCAGGTAAATTCCAGTTCACGCCCTAATACTCTTTAGAACTTTAAATTTACCAGGACCATCTAATGAAAGTTGAGAAAAGTTATACATAATGAAATATACACACAAAAAAACGTCCGTTAAATTGAAATCATTTGTCCGTTAATCAAAATGGATGTTAGTTATTACGACTAACTTAAATGAAAAGCAATAAAATATTGGCACTGATTCATTATCTACCACATTATCTATCGAATTTCAGTCTATTTTTCATTAAGTGTTTTTCATCCCATTAAAACTACAATGATAAATTAATTGAAACTATCAGAAAAAAACTTATATCCTTCAGAATATCATGATTAATCATCTCATAACTGAACAGCAAAAGATACACAAGCCAAAGTTGATTTTGCATGCTTACTTTCATTCCTCGAGCAATCTTAGATCCTTATTACTAGTCAATTTCGATTTCTTCACTCTCGATTTTATTTCATTATTTTCAATTCGAATAAGATAGAAACCAGAAATTAAGGATTTTCCTGCGAAGTAAGCGTCAGATCGTGGTGAAGGAATTGTCCCCTAATCATCCGATGGTACTTTTCAACCTTGGCATGGTTGTATAGATTCTAGATCTAGGATACCAAAATTTCATAAAATCAGCATGAAATAAGTAATTGGATTCTCAGGGGAGACTGTGACGAGTCAGTTGAGCCCGAGCAGTCCGATCGAGGACAGCTCGAGCGAGTCGCGTCCAGACAAACCACGACTGCAGAGATCAATGGGTCAAAGCAAAAGGACCTTTCGTCTGAGGAAGAGTCGAAGGGCTCATGTTGAGGTAAAACAATCTGACTGATGTAACATGATCTCTTTTGAAAATAATCTCTTTTTTAATTCTCTCTGTTATAAACTATTTATCCCTTGTATAAATCAGTATGTTGCCTGTTTAAAAAATGCATTAGAATTAGCTACCACCTATCTCTGATACTTTTATTCTATAACTTTCTCTATTTAGGTCTCTAGAGAATACAGTTTCCCTCCCCATACTCATCATAGTCTGGATACATCTTTTCAGCTACCCCATGATTTTCAAGTAGGCATACAAATTAATTATCAGACTTAATAAACTTATGAGGAAAAAGTTGAAGCTAGAAATTAGAACCTAAGTTTAGAGAATACATCTCAAAGAATGAAAATCAAAATCCATTTTCTGGTAATTTTTTACTTAAGTCTTATCCTCATCCATCATTTTTAGATTCCACATCCAAAATCTGAATCAGAATCAACACCAGTGGAACAGCCATCATCTCCAAGTACACCAACAATATCTATGGCACCTTCAACAGTGATAGACTCAACAGCTATTAACATCCCTTCAGAAACGTCTTCAATACGATCAAGAAGAAGTTTTTCGTTGAGGCAAGGGGAATGCGAGAGGAACATCGATACACCGGAACAACAAAGTAGTCAACCACAGACTTATTACTCTCACCATCATCATCTTCGTCCCCAGTCTGATGTATCTTATGATGAAGACACTTCGAGTACGTCTGGTTATAGGGAATCTTACAGCATGCATATTGTTTCACTTGACAATAGTAATGGGTGTCGTCAGGTTCAAGGACCACCATTAGCTTCACCAGATTTAAACGATATGCCTTCTACAAGCAGCACAGCGACAAATTACATTGCATATGATGGAAGCTCTCCTGATTGTTCTATGAATAGTAGTGGTTGCGAAAAAACAACTTTATTAACTTCTAGCCAGAGAACAAATTCTCAACATTCGTTGATGATGGTCTTCCAACCACAAGATGAAGATACGTTGATCTAATTAGACAGTTTTAATAAGAATTGTTGAATTTAAAGATGGAGTTCATTTATTCATGAAGTTTAAATTAAGTACTGATCTACAGTAATTATGTATCTGATCAAAGAAAATTTTCACCCATTCCTATCGTGATGACTGACATGTTGATAAAGATTGAACAAATCGAGTCTTTAGTATAAAAAGAAGTAATGATCAGCGACCATTCGTTAGATGTTATAATGTCATAGTCATAAGCCATTGATGCTAATGGGTATAGAAGTTTGTAAGAAATAGCAACGAAAATTTGTATCTATTTTACGAAGTTAGTGTCCAGGAAAGATAAATTTGTAAGTACTCTATAGGTGCAATTAAGGTAAGCGCCTATATGTATGTTTATACAACAAGGTAATATAAAGTGATAGACTATTTGTACCTAAATGTTGAAATGATTCAAATCTGTTAATTATTAATAAAAGAAAGTATACCAACGCACACAATGAATGGATAGATTAATTAAAGTAAAAAAGAAATTTCGGTTTCGAAAGATGTAATTAAATTTGTAGAGTATAAATCTCTAGAAGGATGGTAAGTATACCATTCAAGTACAATTACAGAACTACCCCATGTTTTAAGTTTCACACATATATTATTATTAATGTTAGTTAATGTTATGACATTATCTTTTGCATGTTTTTTTTTAAGTGAACATTCTTGAAGCAAATTATACCAATACCAGTGTGAATAACTGATAACGTATAAAGTACCTTCTAACATTATATTGGCCTTTCCATATCATATACGTACTGAAAGTCATTTTATTATATGCGTTTCATCTGTAAAGCCCCCACTCATTTTCGTTACTTGTACTGTATACTTTTTTACATTCTCATCATAATGAGAAGGTATTGATTTTATGTAAAAAATGACTTTGGTGGATTTAATCAAAATATTGACGTTTTGAGGCCCCTTAAGTCAGAAAAAATATTTTTTACGTCGGTGTCTGTCTTATACGCATGATGTGTACAACCATATTAATGTGTACAAGATCTGCTTTGTGTATGATGCGTGTCTTTGTCGTCGTCGTCGTCGTCGTCGTCTGTATACCGGATAACTTTTGAAAGACTAAGCGGATTGGATTCTGCTTTGGCACACAGTTGTCGTCGTCTGTATACTTTTTGAAAGCCCTGAAAGATTATTAAGACAACCTTTTGAATTTTCTTGCTAAAACGAACATTCAAATTTTGATCGCACAAAAAATAATAAAAAATAAAAAATGACATTTTGCGGCCAAACTATGCAAGGCACGGAAAAAAATGAATGAACATAAATTTGTAACCAAAGAACAAGCTGCAAATTTATTCTAAATCATTTTTTTATAAGATCCGTAGTTTTAGTTTTAATCGTAAAAGATAACATTCAAAATAAAAAAATAAAATTTGTTGAAAAGCGACACAAGGTACGAAAAAAAATTAATCGACAAAAGTTGTTGACCCAAAAAGGATCTGCAAATTGGTTATTTGTTATTTTGTTGATAGGGCGAGTAGACTTTCTTTTAATCCTAAGAAATAAAATTAAAAAATACAACATTAAATTTTTGGAAAAACGACATAAGAGACGAAAAAAAATTGTTCAACCAAAAAATATCTTCAAATACGTTATAAACTCTTGTTATAAAAATATATTTAAAATAAAAAATTAACTCTTTGGAAAGAGGTAACGCGAGCGAAAACGTGCATTAGCTGTCAAAGAGTTATCACGACGTCTTCGAGAAATCTGGCGGTCATTTTCTCCAATGTATGCTGAAAGATTGGTTGAAAGCATGCCCAAACGATGTCAAGCAATAATCGACAATACTGAAGATTGGACAATTTACTAGGTACTTGTGCATTGGTGTATAAAAAGTACTTTTTCCCTATAGAGTCTCTTTTTAATTACAATAATTTAATTTGCACATATAAGCGCCACGTTCTTGTGGGATGGACTGTACACCGTTAGAAATATCTGGTTGAATTTTCAACCACATGTGGTTGAAGTTTTATACAATTACCGTTGTTGAAATTTCAACTACTTGTGAATGAAAAATTAGCTACACTTGTAATTGAAATTTCAACCATACAGTTGAAATTTCAACCACATGTCATTGAAATTTCTGTAACGAGAAACAAATTTTATCGGGCACAATTAGTCAATTTCAAGGCAAGTATAATTTTTCAAAAATCTTAAAGAAACCCCATGAAGATTCCTGAAAAATGCTGTACTTTGAAATTAACAAAATGCATGTAATATTTAGGAAAATAAGCAGTTTTAAAGAATAAAAACAAAAGGTCCGTTGGAATTATATTACCATAATGAGTTGCGCGCCCAATCAGACAAATTTTTCAACACTAGTTTTTCAAAACATAACCTAAAAAAGCATACAGCAGTTAGTACCAATAGTCTGAATGAAATTTTCCCATTATGATAATATTAATCCAACGTAAATTTTGTTTTCTTCTTTTTATAAATATTATATGTCCTTTATTTAATTTCATGGATCTCACGACACAAACGTACGAAATAACTCCTCGTGGGACTTTGCCTCGTTGGGGTCTGGCCTGGCCGGAAGTATGAGGGCGCATTGTGTATGCGCAAACGTCTTATTGAATTTTCAACTAAATTTGAATGAATTTTATTTCAACTCCGTGGATGAACAAGATTTCAACCACAAAAGTGGTTGAAAAGTGGTTGAATTTTCAACATATTTCTAACAGTGATATTGACTAAAAAATTTCGACATCGTAGGATAAACTGTAAATCTTGTTATAATTACTACAACTTAAAGATAGTTTTTTGTGATCTATATTATAAATTAGAAATCGGCTTGGAAAATTCCCAAATTTTGTTACGGAAAATACTTTTCCCTAAAAAGTATTTCTAATAAAGTACTTCCAATAACGTCGGATGAAGCCGCCTTAGTGAAGATAATATTTCACAGGCTCTGATCCAGTGAAGAGTAGTTTGTCTGCCGGTTCGTGCTAGAGGACAGGGATGGCGTAGGTGTTGATTGCCCAGATTTTGTTTGCTGAGTTAAGAGAACTCTTCAGAATCAATCTGCTATTTGCAGTGAAGGCAGTCGTCAGGCTTTTCTTAACTATCGTATGCTGAATACCTTTAGATTCGAGAATATTTATATGACTCGACCTCAGCCATTGCCTGGATGTCATTTTTGAAATCGTTTTTTAGCTCTGCGGGCCCTAATTCTTCTCTAATCAAATGCCCTGTATTTATCTAGTTCGAACTGCATGTTGATATAATTGGAAAACTGCTTTGTAATATCGATCACTTGCTGCACCTTCTGATCCAAACTAGCATATAGCTTCAGGTCATCCATGTACAGAAGATGGGTCACTTGATGACCATGCTCGTTATCATGTATTCGGAACCCATGAGACATGCTATTTAGTGTTTTGCTGAATGGGTTCAACGCTAAACAGGACCACAATGCATTAGAGGAGTCTCCTTAAAAGATACCCTTCGTAATTCGTATTAATCTAGTTATCCTTGGTTGTTCATGATCAAAATACTTCATTCTTGTGCCCCAAAGCATCATCGCACGACTTAGGAAGTCAATGATGCGTGGGCAAATTTTGTATATTTTTAAGACTTCAAGCAAATAGTCATGTGGTACGGAAGGAAACGCTTGCTTGTAGTCAATGTATGCCATGTGCGCGTCTATGGTGACTAGATCTTTACTGCCTCGCGAGTTTTTACAACATCCTTTTTGTTCTACTGTAAGGATGTCATTCTTATCGCAGTGAGAATATACTTCATCTGCTCTGAGAGCTGTAAGACATTTATATATTGTTGGAAGACAGACTATCGGTCGAAAATTAGATGGATTTTGAGCATCTGGTGTTTTAGGCAACATATACGTAGTACCCTAGAGCATAAAGCCTGACATCAGATCTGGTTGTTCGATGATCTTCTGAAAACAACGTGCCAACGCAGGATGCACACTAGTCAGGTACTTGTACCAGAAGTTGTGCACCATGTCCGGACCTGGAGCTTTCCAGTTACTTGTTCTTTTCAAAGCCGTTGAAATATTCAAAGCTGTGATGTTAGTCAGCTCCATTTCAGGGTTATTGCTAGCTCTTGACTTCTCTAGTTGGAACCACGCAGAGTTTAAATTGCTTCTGTTCGTTTTTCCCCAAACATCCGACCAGTAGTTAGTCATGTCTTCCAATTGAGGAACTTTCGTGCTTTGTTGGTTATTTTGCTGTACACTCAGTTTACGATAGAACCTTCTCTCTAAATTTCTTGGAGTGAGCGCGAACTCCAATGGCGTTGATTCTAACTCCAACGTATAGCCAGAAGTGCGCTTCTCCCCGTGGAGCGGAGCGTGACTTTCCGTTGGAGCGAAGAGTAACTCTCGAGCTTGGAGCGGGTAGTCGCTCCAAACGCAGCGGCCGCTCGCCCCAAAGGAGGTGAATGCCGACACCATTGGAGCGATCGTGTCTGTTCAACTTGGAGCTAGTTTCATGACTCCATCGCATGGAGCGACGAAACTGACCCCGTTGGAGTTAGCTAGAGTCAGTCTGGCTGGAGTTAATTTTCGCTCCTTATATATATATATATATATATATACATATTGTATATATATTTTTGGAAATAATTTTGGAAGGGGAGAAAATATGAAAGAGGACAGGAACATTTATGGCCGTAAAAAATGCTATTTATTTGGTATGTATATAAATGTACAATAACAGAAAATATATACAATGTAAAATTTAAATAAGAATTAATAGAAAAAATGGAAAGCCGTAAAAGTTATAGTAAAATTAGAAAATATAAGAATAAAGAACAGGTACAATAAACATATGAACTAAAAGTTAACTATTATAGGTAAATTTACGAACACATAGCGAATCCCAAAGATATTATTTATCTGAAGTTGGATTAAAACGTTTGAAACGATTGAAAACTACAATTCTCCTATGTCGGATAATTTTTACCACAAGGCGGACCAAAATGATCCGTCATCGAATAATTGTATTTTTCAATTTTTGGTAGCGTTTTTATCAAATTCCAAACAAAAAACAGCTTTGGAGTACAATGATTTGAAAAGATTTCAAATCACAGCAAATTATCATAAACGTTTATAAATAAAAATTTCAACTAAGCTACGTAACAGGTGATGACAGGGAGACATTGGGGCAGCTTATATGTCCACTGTAGGCTCACTGACGTCCGTCTGAAAAAATAGGATATAGTAAAATTATTTTGTATAAAACTGTACACAATAAATTATTTATTTTTGTTGAAGATTCTTTTTTTGTGGTATAAAATTCAACTATTTCAATTAAGGTTTTATTTTTCCTTCAAAATTTATCTTTTTGCATAAATTTCGTTAAAAATGTAACTACTTTCTTGAAAATAAAATGTTCGTAACTGAAACTTGAAATATTTCATTCTTTGTTAAAAATTTATTTTTCTCAGTAAAATAAGGAAACTGTAAGAGGAATCGTTCAATTTCGTATCACAAAAAAAAATAACCTCTAACCAAAAGTGAATTATTTTATACCTAAAAAGACTAATGTTTCACAAAGAAGGTAAATTTTCAACTAAAAATGAAACACTTTTACTTTCAGTCAAAAAACTTCCTTTTCAAGAAAATAGGTACATTTTAAATGAAAGTTATGATTTTCGGAGTAGAATAATGCACTACTTTCAACTACAAAAGTGGAATTTTTAAGCCAAAACATTAATTTCCAATTAAAATAATGAAACTGTAACAATTCATGTATGTTTGTGGAAATTTTGTCTTTCTCGGTAGAAAATTATTCATTTTCGTTGAAGTTTCTTTTTTTTGTGGTATAAAATTCAACTATTCCACTTACAACTTCATTTTTTGAATTAAAAATTAATCTTTTTGCTTTAAAATTCCACTTCCATTGTTGAAAGTGCATTATTCTACTCTGAGAGTCATAACTTTCGTTAAAAATGTAACTACTTTCTTGAAAATAAAGTTTATGCAACTAAAACTTGAAATATTTAAATCTTGGTTAAAAATGTATCTTCCCAGTAAAATAAGAAAACTGTAAGACGAATAGTTAAATTTCATACCACAAAAAAAAGAACCTCTAACCAAATGTGAATTATTTTCTACCGAAAAAGACGAATGTTTCACA
>CAKNWT010085048.1:0-12078 GCA_932066315.1 Andricus coriarius | reverse complement strand
AAATTATCAAATCTAATTTTTTATTTTTGTTTAGATTCCATGATAAAGGAAAGAGCTGTTTTAGCCTACAAAACATCAGAAATTGCAAAAGGAAAGGTGTTTTTTATGTTACGATGTACTTCAAAGGGATAGTCGCAATTTCAAAAATATTTAAAGCCATAATTATTAGGGATATTATAGACTATGATAGTTTAAGACATTTTAAATATGTAGTATTCAGTATATTGAACAATTTGACATTTAAAATTCTTTAAATGTTCATGAATTTTGAATTGAAATTGTTACATAATTTTAGATTGAGACATTTCAATTCATTTAGTTGCAACTTGAAATTGTTTAAAGTTACATACAGGATTAGAAATAAACATCTTTTAATACTTGAACCATAGTTTCAGAAAGATCAAAATCGTATAAATTTAGATCAATTTGAGAGTAGGAATATCGAAAATTATGAGTACTTGAAATAATTTAATAAACGTTAGTTTCAAACATTCTTTAAAAGGATGATTTTTCAAGTTTTATTTATTTCTAAATAATTTGGCATCCCACACATTATTCCTTTTGGTAAGAAAATAACACCGGATTTTTGTCAAAATTAAAAATATGTTTATGTAGTGTTCGCTGAATAAGTACAGCATAAATGAAAATTCTACTCGCTATCACCTGAAAATTGCGCGTTATTATGCGCATTATTACACAATATTACGCATTATTACGCGTTATTACGTGATTATTACGCGATTATTACATGCGCACTTACACATTGTCAACACAAACTGACGCTTGCCACTTTCAGAGTTCATAATTCAGAGAGAGTTGAGTTAGTTGTTTTTAAACTTTGCAGTCTCGGTTCGCTTAATATGTCAACGAGGACTTAAATTGCAAAAAATATATTTCCAGATTCAAAAAATCACAGAAAAAACTGGGGGTTCACTAATGTTGCGGCTCAAATAAAAGTTGGTATCCTTTCGAACTTGAGCTCCAATAGATACCCGTAGAGACCCAAAAGGGTTCGTTTAGAACGCACTTGAAAAGAACAACATGAAGGCGCATTCACAAACCAACCACTTATTTAAAAGAAGGAAGATTTTTCTTCACAAATATCAATTCTAAAGAATTTGAAATCTTTTTTTGAACTTTATAATTATTAAACAATAATTATAATAATGTTATAATAATTATATTGTAAAAAATTTATTTGCATATTTTATCATTTTAAATAAGCGCGCGATCAGCATCCAATGAGATTGCTCGTGCGAAAAGTTTCTTGCATATGAATAAGCCTTTATGTTTTACAAGTTTGATACATAACCTGCAAATGATATTTATCAAGTCATTATATCTATTTTAATTGCGGTAATATTTTATACATCCATCATCCTCATCAAGTTATGTCCATTAGAGTTCGTTTACATGTGTGCTTTAAGGCAAAAATGGTGTTATTAATTATACAAAATGTCGAAGTGGACAAAGTGAAAAATAGGTTCTTTAGAAATAGGATCAATTACAATTGGGATCCTTTGGAAGCCCAACTGAGGTATCGTTTAGAGCTCATTTATCGTTTTGGGTTCCTTTTCAGCAATTGGGGTTCATTTTTGTTCTAATGGAAACCCCAGTTTTTTCTGTGATGATGACATGCGGCTAAATAGTACTTCCTGATACAAATGCGAAAAATAAAGCGGACTTTCGACGAAGGTTGTGAAGTTGACCGCACAAACAATTGATATAACGCAATACCTCAGATTTTATTAAAGTCCAGACCTGAAGGCGTAATTCTGACTAACATCGATGAGTAATATGAGTATCCAAATTTTTAAAGACTATTTAAAATGAACTCCTTTCTTACCTGAAACAAAAAAGAAAAATAGTTTTAAAATCATATCATCCAATTATATACTTCACTTAAATATAAATATCCTTCACTAAAAACAAGAGAGTTGCAAAAATGAAGAGCCATAATCAAATTATGAAACAGTGGGTCTTAACGTGGTTTAACCCAATGGTCCCTGAACTGTAAATTTTCTTGTACATTTTGAATCTAGGTAGTTTTCGGAGTGTTTTGCAATAAGAATCGAAATCTTCCATAGAGCTGTTTGTAAGGAACTCACTTATTAGGTAATAAAATTGTATTTTTAGCTGTTATTTTCTATAAAGTATGTGTATCAGCATAAGAATAATAATATAGTAAGATTTATGTCATAAAAATAAGTTTATTTTTTGTATTCTTCATTTAAAAATAACGTTGATCATTTAATTAAAATAGAATTTTAATGAAATTATACTATTATTTTAAAACTAATAATAAAAAAATAAACTAAGTTCTATAAAATAAATCTTATCATATAATTTGTAATATTCTGATATGCATACTTTATCGAGGAAAAACTATAAATACTGCTTCGATGTACTATGGTGCATTCACTATGGTTGTATTTATTTTTGATAATTTTATGAGCACTTTTTGCTTCCTCATAGGTATGAAATAAATTTCTTTCCTCATAGAGGGAGGGTTTTCTCTAAGAAAAGAAAAAAATGGACACTTTTAATATTTTCAGGCTTTCGTCTTAATGAAAATCTTATTTTCATAAAATTAGTGAGAACATGAATATGCCAATCAATTTACTCTGTTATAACGAACAACTTTTTAACTTACGGTAGTGTTATATTCAAAATTAAGGAAAATACTCATATAAACAATATAAACATTTTTTAACTTTATAAGTCGCTAGTGATTGATCATAAAATGTCATCGAAGATTCGTCAATAAGTCAATCGACGTATCACGAAGACGCGAACAATTACATAGAATACAGTACTGTTATATTCTTAATGCAAAAAAAGTTGTCCTCGTATAAACAAGTTAAACAATATATTTTGAGAAATTATAAATAGGTATTCCTAAAGCATAAGTTGTCATGAAAGGTTGCTCAATAGGGCAATCGATGCGTTTCGAAAACGCAAACCAATACACCATATAAAGTCTTGTTGTTCTCCCAATATTAAAAAAGTTTTGCTCGCATAAACAAGTTAAAAAATGTATTTTAAAAAATTATACAGGTTATAGCTGCATCATAAGAGGTAATGAAAGGTTCCTCAATAGGGGGTCAGATGCACCTCGGCTTGCATGTGTATGGATATGTATGAAAACATATAAGCCCTATAAACGGGCTCTCACGGGTGAAATGAAAGGATCCCTATAAACGGGCTCTCTTGACATATATGATTCTAGTATGGTAGAAGGGTGAAAGAGCCTAGCTAATACGAGCTTGCTAGATCCCTGGGTCGAGGTCCCTCTCGAACCGATATTCAGTTTGGAATCGGAACGGGAATGATCTGCGGCCCGCATAGACTGAGAAGCAGCCCTCCGTTAGTGTTGTGGCCCACAAACGGATATTCATTGAGTGCCTCACTCAATGTGGCCACCTCCACTAAACTACGGGTGTAAGAGTACGTATGCCTAGGAGTCAGTCAGTCTTGTCAGTCTTTGACTGACAAGACTGACAGTGTCAGTAGCGAAGACTAGGTCGAACAGACCCCAATAAATTATCCTCCAAGTTTTCCTTCGACTTGGTTTTTTTTTCAGGGTTCGAATACGAAAAATTCGGACACCCCGCTGTGAAGTACGTGCCGATTGACCGTAACCCTTCGTACGATTCCTGGAAAACGAAGAAAAAAAATAAAGAAAAACTTTCTGCCAGTCTCGCACTTGTCGTGTCAGTCTGCACCTGCTGAAAGTGGCGAGCCCTGGCCTAGGAGTACGAAGGTATCCTAACGGACTCTCAGGGACTCCGCATGACCTCCCCGAGTAATGAGTCTCACCCTTGCACGCGGGGCTCTGCAGGGTGGACCTTTTATTTCCCTAGCTACTCGTGGGAACAAACTGAGTTCTTCAAAACAAAAATAAAAAACAAAACTCAGGGGAAGTCGGCAACGACCTTTCTGGAAAAATCATCTTCCCCTGTGAAGATGGAAATTACCGTAAAAGACTTAGAACATAATTCGAAATCTATAAGTGGGGAACCATGTGGGAATAACCCTGGCGATAATAATGCGGGGGGGTCAAACCCAACGGAAAAACCACAACGGCTAGGTTGTCAGAAGCTGCTAGGAAGAGGTTGAGACGCCAATTTAATTGTTAAATCAATCGGACGGAACAACTATCCAGACGGGAACTCGAAAGAAGGGCCATTCTGATAGCAGCACATCGAATGAAATCAGAGGACAGAAGAAGATCTGGCTGAGAGGTCCAATAGTCTCTTATAGCCAGGTTCTTCAAAGTTACCTAAAAGTGGCAATTGCCGACGAGGGGTTCCCAATAACCAAACTCGATGACGACCAGGCCAAGGCAATTAAAGCGACATGTTTGAAGATTGCTGCTTCAAAAATAATACTTTTATCGTCATCTGTTCGAGGGAACTTTAGAGTTGACACAACTTGCAGTGACACATTTGTTCCTTACTATTAAAGGAAGATTTGTGGAAATTTTCAGATCGATTCATTGAAAATTGGCGGAAATATGCATTTTACAATAAAGCATGAGGCGCGGCCAACGATAGCTCCGTGAGTACTCAGCACCATCAGGCAGCGGGCTGGCCGTTTGGCTTTCAGGAACTCAATATTTTCAATGAGTTTTTTATGTTTATCTGCTTAAATGACCCCTTCACCTCCCCAAGAAATAACGAAATGACAAAGTATGTTTTGCACCTATAATTATTTCAGTTATGTTCATATCAGGAAGCAACATTTTAAGTGTCTTGCGTACGTGAATATTTTGGTTCTTTCTGCATAAAAAACTGCTTGTTTGTAAAAAAAGCAGATCAACTGCCTGTCACATAAGGAAGAATAAAAATTTAACTACTTCCAATTTTGTTGTACAAGAGCGCACATCTCTACAAACTTTCAGAAATTATAGACGGAAACATCTCGCTTAATATATTATTTCTAATTTTTAAATTTAATATGTAAAAATAGTTTTCAATTCAATTCAGTTTTCAAACAGCAAAAATGTCTGAGGAAAAAATTTTACAAAGTGGTAGAAAAAGAACGAGAAACGAAAAAAATTGAAAAGCAAACGGAAAGAAATTAGCCAAAAATGAGGTAAGTTATTATGAAACTTTATTTATAATTGAATAAAAATTGATTAGACCGAAAATATTTCAAATCAGGCCTTTACTGTGATATAAGTGGATTCTACCTAAATTAAAATTATTAAAGCTTTTGCCGAAAAATAATATTTTAAAAATTACATGTAGGTAGAGAAAGTTTAACTATTGTTATTCATTAAATTAAAGTCGTCCTAGAGACTGGTTCAATTGAGTTTATGTGATATATTTGCGTTAGAAATAATAATAACGATAAAAGTATTTTATTATTGGCCGAAAAATAATATTTAGAAAATTAGGTTCATGTAGTAAAAGTTTAAATATCGTTATTTATTGAATTATTGTCGTTCGAGAGACCGTTAATCTTGAGTTAATGTGATATATTTGTTTTAGAAGTAATGATAATAATATATTTGACTAAGCAACCGTATAAATCATAGTTTGTCATTTCGATATTTCTTGGAGAGGTGAAGGGGTCATTTAGGCAGATAAACATGAAAAAATGATTGAAAATACTGAGTTCCTGAAAGCCAAACGGCCAGCCCGCTGCCAGATGGTGCTCAGTACTCACGGAGCTATCATTGGCGGCTTGTAAGCATTATCGTTTGTAAGCATGGCTAGGTTATATTTCGTTTGTATATGAAGCTTGAAACAGTTTCAATAATATTTGCCCAACTTACGGCGATTTATTTCTTAAAAACTAATTGAATTTTGGGACACATTTTTTTTCGTTTATCAGGCTTATTATTAAAAATAATTATCCGATCAAAAAATAGAAAATAAAAAAAAGTTCCGTCTAGTCATTATCTACAAGCCTATATTTTTCAAAAACTAATTTTTTTACTTTTAACATTTCTGTCCACCCAGACGTTTGGACAATACTTTTATCCGATCTCAAGCGCTGGGCGAGTTTCTCAATCCAGACACTCAATGACGTATGAGTTGCACGAGTATTTATCTCGATCTAATGTTCCCACGTTTCCCACTATTCATGAATTATTTTTGTATTGAAATATATAGTTAAATAAAACGTTAGCGTTTTCCATACTAGAACTTATTTTGCTGAATTTCCTAAGAAGTACAAATGTTAATGATCTACTCTAGGATATCAACCCCAACTTGGTTCTATTTGGTTATGGAAAAACAATCATTACTAATAATTTACAATTACTGATAAAAGTATTATCATTGAAAAAGTATTAGTAGCATTTTTTTGCAGCAAATTGTTGAAAAAATATCATGTTAGAATAAAATGCCTTAGCTTAACGGAAATTAATTCAGGGACCTGTTTTATGGACATACTTAAATATTGTCAAGTACACATAATCGTAACCATACAAATAGAAGGGTCAAACCTAATAACACACCCGACGAAAAAGAGCGTGAACTTCTTCAACGGGGTGAGTAATTCTGTATGATTGTAAATTGAGAGAAAATACTAATTCGATTTGCAAAGAACTATGGAGAGATCACTCCCAATACAATAATTCGATAATCATGAAAAATATTTGTTTACTCTTTGACGCACCCAAAGTCAAACTTTTAAATATTTTGATGTGCCCTCTTAGATTCTTATGCGCCTTTATGTTATAAAAGACGTCTTAAAAGAATAAATAGAAAAAAATGGTTAATTCTTTTAAGGACATCAGTTTACAACAAAATTTGAGTTTTCAAGTAAAATTGTGACTTTACGTAAGTTTGTTTACCACCAGAATATTTTTTCTTCAACATATGTTTTTTGAAATTATAAGGCATATTGCGATAAACTATCTGTACAGAGGGAAATGATTCTCAAGATAACTGTGGAAGCAGCAATGAAATATGCCCAAAAAATCACTTTTTTCGAACTTTAAAACTTTAGATAATTTCTGCTAACGGAAGATGTCGTTTTAAAAATATGAAAAAATCACAGATATCTATTTTTATATATAGAATGAGATTTTCCGCTCCTGATCGAAAAACTAAAAAAAAATGTTTCGGCCCACCTGATTTTGCAGCATAGTTTGGGCATTCTTAGCCATGATATACTCCCCGGTTGCCTGTTTACTTCCAGACTAGTCTGGAGTTCAAGATCTTCTTAAGGTTGCCGGTACAAACTGAGTCAGTCTAATCTGGGTTCCCGAATATGAATAAATTGAAGGCAATAAGAAAGCAGATGCACTGGCTAAGATGGGAGCTTCACAGTCATTGGCCCGGAAGCCTACTGCGGTATCACGTACACATCGACAAAAGCAGCCCTTAATAAGTGGCTCTCGGAGGAGCATGCGAGATATTGGAAGGGAACCAAAAAAAATGGTTTATTTTAAGAATTTCATATCCGATACATATATTAAGAGGACTAATGAACTCTTGAATATGGAAAGAAGGACACTGCCGACTAAGAAAACACTTGACCAACATAAGCATTGGAGACAACCCTCGTTGTCGAAAGTGTGATTTTCGTGAGGAGACTTCCATGACATCTTCTGCAAATCGGTATATGCATTTATGGCCAGGACAATAGATACAATTGGTTTTACCGAGGGGCTTCAGGCAGTTGTTGCCCCTTCATGGTAAATTCTACGGCATCATACGTAGAAAAGAGCTCTCGTTGGGTCTGTCCAGCATGTTTCTCAAGTCTGCTGGTTTGCGATCGGAGACTGAGGGATTTCTTTTTGCCTGTCAAGACGGCGTTATAGACACCTTAGTTTCCTGCGAGCGTATAATGAATGCAACTGTAGGCGATACCAACTGCCGAGCGTGCAAGCAAGAGCCAGAAACACTTGGACATGTTCTCAGTGGATACTCAAAGTATGCACGTTACGGGTACGTAGAGAGACACAATGCGGCTCTAAAAGTACTATAATACCATCTTAGGCACTTCGATAGTGTTGATCTATTGTCCGTCTTGCCATACGCCCAGGGGGAACTCGAGTCCGTTGTGGAGAATGATCAATGTAAGATCTACTGGAATTTCTCATTCTCCAGCACTCAACGTATCAGTCCTACGAAGCCTGACATTGTCCTTCAAGATCTAAAGACCAAGATCATTTACGTGATTGAATTCTCGGCACCAGCCGATGGTAATATCACTCATAATCGGCTGTCTTGGAGATATGAAAGCTTCATTTCTTAGCCAACTCAACAAGATTCTGGCTTGCCAGCGTGATGCTACTTCCATCGCGAACCGGATGCAAAAGGCTGTTCTTCTGGGATCACTTCATCTGGTTCATCAACACTGTTCCTCATAACATTCTACAAGCATTGGTAGCTCTAAAAAAGTATCCAGAAGTGAAACCTTTATCTTCAACTGTCCTGTCTGCCGCGTAAGGGCTTTTCCGCGGCTGGAGACCTGCCTCCGAGGAACAGTGTTGCACGATGTTATCTCGCGTAAATTTCCCGCTCTTGCTTACCTTCTAGGACAGAAGAAGCAAAAGTAGATGACGCACACGTTCCGCTTGCGTCGGGATTGGTTGCTTTATGGAACCATGATCGTAGCTTTAGAAACCTACAACTTCTCTAAGGAATCATCCAGAGGCGACTGTTGTCACCTCCAACACTTGCGGCTGCTGTGTAAGGATAACAGCGGTAAAAGACGAACTGAAAACCACACCATGCTCCTAATTTTGTACCTAATACATCATCGCAAAATATTTCAAACATCGTATTAAATTAACTCATAACATCCTCATCTCATCAGTCATTTACTTAGTTAGTGGCTATGATGAAAAGCCGGATTCATCCGGGAACAAGTTTGAAAAAAAATAATGATAATAATTCCTTCGAAATATTCACCTGGAACTATCTTAAGCCTGAAACAATTATATAATATAATAATAATAATAATAATTGTCATGATGGTAGCTCTATGAAATCATCTAGAGGTGACTGTTGTCACCTCCAAGGCTCCCGGCCGCTGTGTTAAAGAAAAATCGTCATCATATGAAGACTTGTTGTATTCCCAATATTAAACAAGTTTCCTCATATGAATAAGATTAACTATATATTTTGAAAAATTATAAACACGTATTGCCAGATCGTGAGAGGTCATGAAAGGCTGTGCAGAAGTCAATCGATGCGTCTCAAAAGCACAAACAGATATATCATTTAATACTGTAGTATTCCTAATATCAAGAAGGTTTTTCTCATACAAACAGAAGAAACTATTCTATTGAAACTTCATAAATCGGTACACAACGTACGTGATACGTTAAGGGGGTGGGGGCGTTGGTCTCTCAAAGTATCATTCTCCATGTTAATTGCAATGGAAAAAGCATCACGCACGGAGGGGGGCAGGGTTTAAAGTTCTTGAAAAACGTCTCACGTATTTTGTGAATGGCCCCTAGTACGTCATAAAAGATTCCACAGCAAGTCGATCGATGCGTCTCGAAGACGCGAACAAATGCTTCAGATATGGTATCGTTGTATTTTCAATATCAAAAAAGTTTTGTTCACGTAAACATGTTTATTACGTATAGTTTACGTGCATATGATATCCTATTTCTAATATGTTATAAGGAATCTGTTGAATTAAAAAATTTTAATATGTTATGTTTGAGTGTATCCTAATAGCACGGAACGTTCCTGGAACGTGTAAAATATCCGCCGCTTGGGAACGTTCCACGAACGTTCCACTGGACTTTTCCAAGCATAAATTACCGTTATTGTTATTATTATCAATAAATATCGCGTAAACCGCAAGTGATAAGTCAAAATCGATGTCAGATTATGATGCGTATATCATATTATAGTGTAGTATATGCGGTACTCAAAACTCAAAAATGACATCCATTTTTACCTATCTCTTACGTTCCGCTTGAATGTTCCGAAGGTGCCCGCGGAACGTTCCGGGAACGTTCCGTGCTATTAGGGTACAAGCTGACTGCTGTTTTTGTGTTTCCAGTCCTATCGTTGCTACGTGCACGATAAGTTAATGTCCTATAACGATCTTTAATAAAAAGTATTTTCCTATTTATTCCTCGCTTTTCTTCATTAATGTTAATTTTTTTTTTAATTTCTAAACGCAAAGAGAACAGCTTCTAATTGTCCGATCTAGATACTGCCGTACAAGTTAACAAGACACTTATGTCACATTTTTGACGAAAATGAGTTTTTCACATCAATCGATTTGCAAAAGAAAACTGCACCTATCTACGCAAGCGAGAATTCTGACAAACAAATAGATTTTATTGAATAACAAGTTTTTTGCGACTGAAATTTGTAATTCGCTGCAGGATTAAACCGTCTTTTTACTTGTAAAAGCGTCGAGGTTCCGTCTTCAATGCAATAAGGTCTAATGCTAGTTTACATGTAATCGACTCGCGACTTTTTTCTTCTGTATTTTTCTCCATGAAAAACCGCGTGTCGATTTTGTCATAGCAAATAACAAAAAATGTAATTTTATTCACAGAATAAGAAAAATATTCATCAGTTTGTATAAATGATCTCCAAACATTTACAAAAAATTCATTCCATAATACTTTTTCGAGACAAAATCTTTCTCGTTGATTTTCTCCGTTCGAAGCTGAACAGACATAAGTGTCTTTTTAACTTGTACGGCAGGATAAAAATGACAGCAGACCGAAAAATCAGGTAGAGCATTAATTCGTCCAAAATTCATAACCATTTGACCCTTACTTTTCGAAATATGACTGTGCGGCCCTGTGTTGTTCTTGACATGTGCTCCGTATCACCTCGCTTTATTCTAGCCATAACCTAATTATTAGGTAACTTTTTATTTTATATTGGGTTACGGTGTTTGTAATTGTGTTCGGAATGCATAATATCTGCTGTCTTTGGTTATTTTTTGCCTTCTTGGCGCTTGAATGTCCGGTTTCTAACTTCGCAGTTCAACAGTTCTCGCACAGCTGTCATCTCTATTGATGGGTGCTTGGTCTTTTCTTATAAAAAGTGTTGTATATTTAGCCACTAAGCTTGCATTAATATGTGCTAGCGATACCTTTTCAAGTTTAGATGAAAGCTCCCTTCTAACTCCCATTGGAGATATCGACCCTACCGTTAAGGAAGAAGTCGATAATCCTGCATTGACTACAGTTTCTCCTGCCCCTGTCCCCATCATCCAATACACTGCTTGCATCAATCATTTTTGCCAAGTTCAGCAGACAGTTGGTAAGGGAAAAAAAATCGTGCAGAAGAAAAAACGACGAGAGTGCTCAACAACCAATCTTGGTTGGTTAGAGAATGAGAAAAGTCTAATTTTCATGTGCGAGATCTTGACGCCCTTTAACTGAAGGATCTACACTTCTGTGTTGGATTCAAGAAGACAAAAGAAGATTAAATATCTTTGGATTGCAGGAGGGAAGATCTTTTGTTGTAAGTGTCGCTAGAGGATGAAAAACGTGAAGAAAGACCAATTTCAGTTCGCACACCCCAAATTATTGAAAAACTTCGGGAGCTCGTAGCAAATGACCGCAATGCTTCTCTAAAAATGATGGAAGAAGCTTTGAATATCAGTAAAGAAACAATTCGAATCATTCTTCACGAGGATTTGGAAAAATAAAGGTCGGTGCAAAGTTTGTTCCACACACGTTGTCGGACGAGCAGAAATCACTTCGTGTCAATCATTCCAGGGAGATCGCTGCAGCCGCCAAAAATGATCCAAACTTCCTGAAATCAATTTTTACGGGCGACGAAACATGGTGCTTTTAATACGATCCAGAAGCTAAGCACCAAAATGCGGAATGGAAGTCGAAAAATTCACCACAAGCCAAAAAAACACGAAAAACTGCTTCAAAAATGAAAACAATGTTGATCGCATTCTTCGATAGCAAAGAAATTATCCAGAAAGAATTCCTTCCAACAGGTCAAACTGTTACTGGTGTGTATTATCTCGAAGTTTTAAAGCGTTTAATGGGCAGAATCCGTCGTATACGACCCGAATATCGCGATGGAGAGAAGTGGTCGCTGTTGCACGATAACGCACCGAGTCACAACTCACTCATTGTGCGTCAGTTTTTGGCCCGAAATCAAGTCTGTG
>CAKNWT010084990.1:0-11679 GCA_932066315.1 Andricus coriarius | reverse complement strand
CCTGTATATATGTAAAAATCGGGTCTTAAGTACTTTGAACTATATACTTCATTTTTGGCCAAAATTTCGGTCGCCTAGCCCATAGTGGATCCCAGGTGTATAAGTCCAGAGGGCGACCACTGAGCTACGGGACTCATTGGTGTATATTTAGAACTAAAAGTAAAAAAAACTCATTAAGTTGAACTAAAGTATCTAAATTGCTGGTGTTCGAAAAGAAAAAATTTCAAATTTTAGGACCGCGCGCCCTCTGTAGGGCCTCGGGTTTTTTCCTCCACCTGTCCCTCCGCCTTTCGGCGGCTCTGCCCTTGAAAACAATTCATGAACATTGCATGGGATCTACTTTTGGGCCAGATGTCCTTCTCTTCAAACGATTTCAAGAAGCATGGCCAGAATTGAATGACAGCAACTTCAAATCTGGTGTGAGTGAGTTTGCAGTAACTCAAGCACTTTTCAACAATGAGCAACGAATTATTCAATTTGCCTTCAACAGATCAAAGGTACGGTTATTTCTTACAATCGTTACATTTATATTTCATATTTCACAGCAATAAATATTTAGGGTATCGAGCACGAAAAAACAGGTGTTAGCAAAAAATATTTAGTTATATTGTTATATTCTTACTTTTATTTAATAAAATGAAAGCTAACACCTACCTTTGGCACTGCGCCTATTGAATTTTAATACTACAAAAAACTCTTTATTTGGTAAGTTGGGCGCCAGGCTTTCCATAGCCATGGAAAAAAACGACAAAATCACAAAACTCAAGACGCAAAAATCTTCAAAAGCTCAGTAACCGCAAAATACAAACAACTCTTACCCAAATTTAAATAAAATTAAGGCGCAGTATACCGAATTAAATTTCGCCAACGCAGTCCTGGAAATCTGGATAATGGTAGAGTGGGTGGTTGATGGTAAAAGGAAAGAAATCCGTAAATTCAAAAATAATGACACTCTATTTTCAATATAGTAAATGACAGTGGGCTTATTAATTTTCAATAACATAAATCTTCCTCTTAGCATCTACTATGACATTTTTCCGCAAAGTTATAAAATCTTTTTCATAAAAGTTACATCCTTAAAGTTGACAAATTATCTACAACTAATTCTCTATCCTAACCTATCTAATCTATAAGAGATTAGGCTCTTCCGTTAAGATACTCCACGACATCTCTCTACAATCAAACTATCTACCTTAAGACCAGTGACATCGATTCAGTACATATCTACTAACTTTCATGGTTACCAATCTCATAATCATAATCATCGGGGTATAATCATATTCGAAGACAAGAGGGGGTATTCAAAATCGGTACATATTCACAATAAAATCTAAATCGAATAGGGGTAATCAAGAGGGGAACCAAAGTGGGTATTCGAAATTCGTAACTTGTTGATAACTGATGGAGTAGTCATAAGTTAAGTGTCAACTACAAAACCAATAAGGTGATCAAAACAAAGGGGTAATCATATTTTACTGCAAAAAAGGGGTAAACCAAAAAGGTGATCAAAATTCTAGGGGATAGCCAGATTCACATATTCATATTTTAATGTGGTCGTAATTAACACAGAAAAGGGTAATTTAAAAAGGAGTAACCAAAAAGGTGATCAAAATTCTATGGGATAGTCATATTTAACAAGGGGTGGTCGCAATTAACACCAAAAAGGTTCATTCAAAAAGGGGTAATTAAAAAGGGAAATAACCAGGGTAGTCATCATTTAAATTGGGGTCATGATTATCGGGTTTGGTCGGAGTGAACAAAATGGGTCAGAAAAAAAATAGGGGTATCCAAAAAGGGTAGTCGCAATTCAGGGTAGGTCCATAATTATCAGGGGTGGTCACAATTCAAGAGTGACAGTTATAATACAAAAGGTTAGTACAAAGGAGTAATCAAAAAGTGTACTCAAAATCTTAGAACATGGTCATAGTTGAAGATAGGGGTGGTCACAATTATAATCCAAAAGGGTAATTCAGAGGGGTAACCAAAAGGGTAATCAAAATCCTAGAACATGGTCATAGGTAACGGTGGGGGGGGGGAGTCACACTTATAATAAAATAGGGTAATTCTGAGGGGTAATCAAAATGGTGTCAATGAAAACTTAAGGCATCGGCGTAATTTAATTTTTAGAAAGGTAACCTCAAAATCAAAATAAGGACAACAATAACCACAAAATCGATAAGGAAATAACACAATAGGCCTAAAATCAATTAAGAGCAATAGCGATCATCAACCAATTATAAAACAGCAAAATATCACAAACTCAATCAAAAAATAACATCAATAGGCATGGAATCAATTAAGAACAATAGCGATCATCAATCATAAAAAATTCAAAATCGCGAAAGCAATAAAAAATCAATCATTCGGAGTTGGAAAACTCACATAATAAGTATTTCACTTTCCATAAATCATCTTAATTTGTACACTGCCTCCATAAAAGCGAAATCACTACAGCGGAAAAATTCACATAAAAAAATGGCCACGTTTCGAATAAGTCCCCCGACTGAGTCTCAACGTCTCCCCTACTACCTTGGCCAATGCCAAAAGGGAAAATTAAATCAAATCCGTTCGTATATAATTTTTCGGGCCTAAAAAATAATATAGGAGACGCTGGACCATTAACGCCTCCCCGTCGCATTTCCCGAGGATTAGGGCAAGAAAGACGGATAAAATCCTTCCTCTCACAACTATAGCAAAATATTACCTTCGGTTCGTTACATTTTCAGATACAATATTTTCTGGGGGCTTAGGCGCTAGGAAAGGGTTCAGTGATGGGTTCGTCTAATAACGCGATTTTCTCTTTTTGTTTATCTAGTTGCCTTGCTCCATTATCACGGTATGTTACATCGGCTATTCAAGATCGCTCAGGTGGTGGGGGAGGTTTGTAAGCTCTCGCGACCCTAACGCATTTCTCTGTCGATATAGCTAGCTCTTCCAAGTGTGAAAGGCTATGTGCCATCCGTCGCTAAATAGTTAACTGATATCGAGGTAATAGGTTACGATGGGCAAAAGTTATCTCCTCTGCCCCAGTAAATGGGGGATCTAGGCGATCGAACATAGATGTTAGGTACGTAAGGTAGTCAGCTACCGATTCTCCTTTCCCCTGAGTTCGTTTATGGATCTCTTGAGGTAATTTAAGTTGGAAGTCTGAGTCTCCGAATCTAGAACGGAAGGCGGAAGCGAATTGATCAAAAGTATGCCATGTCGATTGCATTGTCCTATACCAATTAAAGGCAATACCTGACAGGAAAAAGGCTAGTACTTACGCATTATATCATACGTAGCAGCGGGACTAGGCGGGGCTAAACCGCGGCGGGAACGGAACTGGGTATTATGGTAATCTGAATGAAGGGTATTTTCATCAAAGGTGTCTGAAGATAGCTCGAAAGTAACATGGGGTCGATTGGGTTGTATAGTGGTACTACTACCTCGTGGGGGGTTTCGAAATAAAGTTCATGGTCAGAATTTTGGGGTCTAAATGGGGTATTTCGGGTATTATGTGATCGGTCTGCAGGGAATATATAATCACTATCGAAATTTCGATATCGGCTTTGTTCATTAATTCCATCGAATCGACCACTGGAACATACTGGATCAAAATCATGTTCGTAAAAGTTGGAATTGCGCGTTCGACTATAGTGACCTAAGTGGCGACGTCGATCCCTCAGAAAATCCTGATCGTCGTTAAAAGACACTGGATAATCTCTATTATTCGCACGCGAGCGTGTATTTAAATTTCTACGATTTTGATTATTTCTACTGATGTCGAAATTTCCAAAAAAAACTATTAAAACGATCAAAATTATTTTCGACATGATTCTCAGTAGTTTCCTTGGATCTAGAGGATAATTTAGGCATCGGGTTCGGATATTATTATTCTTTGTGTCGTTTTATTGCTCCGCCCGACGGATCTAAACTCAGAGCAAAAAAAATTGTTGTCAAGGACAAACGCTCTTCCTTTACCCCTACTCGGTAGTTCGATAGTCTGGCATGCAATACTGATGTTCGTTAATTCCGTAGGCTTGAGTTTATCTACATAACTTGGAACATCTACTCGATTTTCATTCGGGTTATTATTTCTTTTAAATTCAGTAACCGTAGTTCCCGGATTCAATTTTTCTTTTTCCGTGTCTGAATCACAAACTTCCTGCGTATCGTCTAAAGATTAGCTTCTCGATTCTCTTATTTCATCCGCGGGATCTACGAATTCGTTTTCATTTCATGACGCGCGTTCAAATCTTAATAACCGCTCACGTAAGATAAGGCCAACATCATCGGTCGGCAGTCCACGGTTAACGAGCTCCGTAACTAAATCTTTCTTATTCAATTAAAACAGCCAAGTATCGTCGGGACTTCCTTTATCCGTCATTCTAATTGAGCTTAGTTAAGCTCAAGTAAACAAATAACACGTGCGATTCTAATCGAAATTCTGTAAAGCCAATAATTCCAGCTTACAACGGATTCTGGGAACAAAAATAATTCAGGTTTCCGAAGGGGGTTATTTGGATTAAAGGGGTTGATCAATTTTTGGAGAATTACACCGGGTTAAATTTCTCAGAATTTGTTTGTGGGAAGTTCTGAACAGGGTTAAGGCTTTTTTCTTTTTTTTAAAAAAAAGGGCTGGAGGGAATTATTCAATTTGATTCTGAGATCAAATGTATTTGGGGTTGTGGAAAAATATTTTTAATCTAAGTATTTTCCAACTTTGTCGACTCCTACTCTAAATCAAGCTAACTGTTCTAGTCCAAATTCAGCCACCAGAAATTCATACTAATGTAGATTTATTACTCAACATTTTTCAACAAATCAGTTTTCAAATAAATTTTCTAAAGGGATCTTTCTCAAAATTTTACACCTGCCCAACGTTGGGCGCCATTGTGAGATTGTTGCGTTTCTTTAATAAAATAATAACTAACACCTACCTTCGGTACTGCGCTTATTGGATCCTAATGCTAAAAAAAACTCTTAATTCGGTAAGTTGCACAGTGGGTCAGGAACAACAAAAAGTGGTCAAATTTAACATGGCGGATCCAATATGGCGACCAACATTGAAAAATTTTATCTATATGTCTGAAACTGGGTATAAGGGGGTTTTCGAGGTCGCCGATTTTGAATTTGACGTCAAAAATTACAAATTCAAAATTTCGGATCCAATATGGCGGAGAAAATTACATTCTTTTACATATTTGTCTTAAATTTCGTATAAGGGGGTTTTTGGGATCGCTGATTTCGCATTTTACGTCAAAAATTACAAACTGAAAATTGCAGATCCAATATGGCAACCAACATTTCATATATTTGGCTGAAACTTGGTATAAGAAGGATTTTGGTGTGGCCGATTTCGAAATTGACATAAAACATGATTTATACATCAATGAATTGTTTCATTATTTAATCAATACGCCTGTCATTATCCTGCAAATGTTAATGTGCTTGCAGTTCCCATGGTCTACCGTGGGAAGGTTACGAGCCTTTAGAGACCCCACTTAAAACAAAAAAATTCTAATTTTTGACTTCAAATTCAAAATCAGCGATCCCAAAAACCCCCTTTACCCAGTTTCAGACAAATATGTAAGGTTTTTCAATTTTTGTCGCCACATTGGATCCGCCATTTTAAATTTGTAACTTTTGACGTCAAATTCAGAATCAGCGACCTCGAAAACCTCCTTATACCAAGTTCCAGACAACTTCAACGTAAAATCGAATTTTTGCCACTTTTGGTCGTTCCTGGCCCATAATGGTATGGAAAAATGTATGGTATATGCAATACAGATTCAGCCGTAATTAATAAATCAAGAGATTTCTAACACAACAGTGTAGAGTTGAGCTTCTCAATGCAATACGCAATGATTTGTCGCTTGAGTCTCAAAGTCAAGTCGCAGTCCTGCTAAAACCTGCGAGAACTGAGAGAGTGAGCGTGCAGTTATTTGTTGCTCCTTCAGTAGGATATGAGTTCAGGCAAAAATGGGCACCCCTGCGTCAAAGTAGATATCCCAAGCAACCTTCTGGTACCTTACTTTTTTGGGTATGAATTAATTTGTATCTTCTTCGCCATTTCCTGGATTTATCGATCCAAACTCAATTTAAAAAAATCAAAAAACGATTGCCTTTTGATAAAATTCATAAAATTGTATCCCTTCTTTTTAGTCGCAACGATTTTACGTTCCTACGAAAGCTCATCGATTGTCCTGCTTTAGACCAAAAAGTTTGCACTATTATACTAAAGAAGTTTGCAAGCCAACTTTGATATCTAACAAGGGGAAGGTCAGAGGTGGTGCTTTTTGTTTTCATTCATATTTTTTGTAAAGAAAAGGTCATTTCACCAAAGCAAAGTTCTGAAATTCCTAGAACCCAATATTTTGCCAGCTTTGAGAAAAACGGCTTTAAAGAAAATTGAGGCCAGCTTATTGACTTGAAAAAGCCGTCTTCCAAGTGGCCGAGTAGCTCTGCGGAAGAGCGGTCGGTTTGAGCGTAGAGGCCGCTGGCTTGATTTTTGCTGCCTGCAGTTTTTTGCTTTATAATTATTTGAATTTGTATATATTCGATTCCCTCGTAAAATTGTTGTCAATCGCCCAATACTAAACATTTAATATGCTTTTTCCCAATGATAAACTCACATTTTCAGAGTTTTTTCACATAAAAGGGTAGTTTTTATAAATTTTATAAATTTAATCCTTTACCTTAAGTTAATGAAAAATATATAGAATAAGAATATATTTTAAACAATTATATTTTAAATAAGATTTGAAATTTTGATCATGTAGGTGACCATTTTAAAATCTAGATATAGGCGCAAGAGCCAGAACGGTAATTGTCGTAAACGCAGACAAAGCAGAAAGAAATGCTTCATCTTGCACATCGAATCAAGGAAGATTTGGCACATAAGCAGGCTTTTCTTAAATCTTCAAATGTTTTGTTTCTTCGGTTGAAGCTGAAGAAATGTAAAAGACAAAAACTTGCAATAAAAAAAATGTGCAATTTACCAAGTATGAAAAATGTGTTCTTTTGCTCACTTTCAAATAATTATATCTTCAACAACTTTTTTCAATTTCTAATTATATATTACTTTTATTAGTTTCAAAAATAATGCATTCAATTTGAAACGCTTTCAATTTAAAAAATGTCAAGTCGAATTATTTATATTTCCAACAAAATAATTAAATTCTCAACAAAAATATAATAGTTAAATTAAAAAAAAAGGAATTAACTGTTTAAAAAAATAGTTGGAATCTTAAAACTAAAAACACGAATTTTCAATAAAATAGTTGAATTTTGAACTAAAAATTAAATAATAAATCATTTTCAACCAAAAGACGGAACTATTTAATCTTCAACCAAATATTTAAGTTTCTCATGAAAATTTTTGAGTAATTGACTAAAAATAGTTCAATTATTATTCATAAAAGTAAAGGAATTGAAAAAAAAATAGTTGAGTTTCCATCTTTTTTCACACAAAATGTAACAGTTGAAATTTCAACCAAAATATTTGAATTTTTATTTTAAAAAAGTTTAATTTTCAAGGGAATAGATTATTTCTTAACTAAAAAATACCAATTGTTAACCAAATAGTTGAGTAGGTGTACCTACAGAAGAGGGTAATTTTACCTTCATTTAACCCAAGAATAACAACGTGAAGTTTCAGACAATCAAGAACGTGGGTTGGGATTCAACCCAACTTAATATTTCCTGTTGTTTGTGATGAATTTGAAATTCTGAAGGGAAGAGATGGCTGCTCATCCATTTCAGAGTAATAAAATATTGATCTTCAATGAAAATTTTTATTACAAATTATGCTTTGTAACAAATAATACTAGAAAAGAGCTCTTCATGCAAAAAACTCTTCAAAATCAAAATCAGATAGGAATAAAAAACTTTCCTTTTGTGGGAAAAAATTTTTATGAAGAAAGTAGGTAACATATTTCTCAATCGAATTATTCTGAAAGAACATCAGCATTCAGGCAGCCATAGCATATCACTTTTTTATGCTCACCACATACACATTTACCAAATTTTCGCAAAATGAATGGCCTTTCTTGGCCTGCATGACCTGCAAATGTTAGAAAAAGCCTGAATTGTAGGGTACTGGGAAGGAGCAGGTTATAAGAAATATTCACGCATGCGCAACTTCAAGTAATCAGACTTTGGGTGGGATTTCACCCATACGTTGTTGTTCGTGGGTTAACTGATTATTATTATAAAACTTTTTTTGTACTAAGCTGTGATCTACCAAAAGGATCACTGACTGATTGTACCAAAGCTAGATTTTATTAAATACGTTTTAACATTTTTAGTTATCTTTATTTACAACACAAAATCATATTCCAATTACGGTCGTGAAGCTTATTGTGAAAATTGAGTTTTTCTATTGTTTGGGGGGAGGGGTGGATTTAAAAATGCATACGAAAAGGTGAGGGAAAAATTACTTTCACGGTCTGGAAAACCTGGAAAAGTCAGGGAATTTTTGAATTCTGATTCCGTAGCAACCCTGTTATTATATTATCATAAAATTAATTAATTTATCTTACGGTTTCTTTTAAAAGGGACATTTTCGAATTACGAAATACATCAATTACAATTTTGTGTTTGTTTTACTTCCCTTGAAAAGGCGCCATTACATGCACGTAAAGCCGGCGTAATGTGGCCGCTTCCAGCCCAGGGACTTTCGCACATGCGCACTTCGCCGCCGGGCCGACATGAAACTTTACGCCCGCCACATGAATCTTTACGCCAGCTACATAAAACTTTACTCCCGCTACACATACACTGCAACAAGAAAGTGAGAATATGGAGGAAATTATCTTTATCTTATAAAAAATTGTATTGCTGGACCCCACAGTCTCCCTTCTGCAAAGTGCGCTATTTCTTCCTTTCACTTAAAATATAAAATTGTCAAGTACACCAAACATCCTCTATCTGCTTCACATGCTTATTTTCAAGGGAGTTTAGGATAAAAAGGATTGTGTGTATCAAGGGCAACAAGTTTGTTGAATTTAAAATTTAAGTAATATTTAGTTCAATTCAAAATTTAAATAAAATGTATTTAAATTAAAAAATGAATAAGGTTTAGTTAAATCAACGCTCTGTTGGCGCCCTGGGTGAGCAGCCACCGAGAGGTAGTATAAAAGTAAAAATTGTGAAAAAGATATCAAGGAGGGAGTGGGGGTAGGGTTCGGTAAATTAGGGGGGAAAAAGGGCCTACCAGGCAGGCATAGGTCCCTAGTCAGTAGTCCGCAGCTGTTCGAGTTAGAAGCATTTGAAGCGCGTTGTGGGTATCTGTTCACCATTTTCAGATTGCAAAATAAATATACTTTTTTTAATGACATAAAAACTGCTAATACCACCTAATATGTGGAAGTGTACAGTTCATAAATCACTATATTTTTTTTCATTTCACCTAATTTCAAAGAAATACCCATAGAAAACGCAATTTTTGCCATTTTTGATTATTTTTGGCAATTTATTTTGTTTAAAATTGTACTGTCTTTTGCCTAGCTAAAAAATCAATACCAAACTTATACAACTGTATTCCTGATATTCTAGAGATTTTATTTCACCCCTGAAAAGTAAAAAAATATGTATTTTGAACAGTTTTTATCTCTGAAATAAGTAATGGGTGGCTACACAATCAGTTCGCCAAGAACGGGACGCCAGAATATATGCACTATCAGAGAGTTTAATTAATTTCTCTTCTGGTTTCTTTTAAATGAGAAATTTTCGAGATACTAAATAAACAAGAAAACAAATTCTTTTGTCTTTCATCATTACTTTTGTATTTATAAAATTATTTTTCAAAACTAAATCTACAATTTGAATAATATGGAGATAATTTTAAAAAGTAAATACGATTTAGTTTAATTCAAAATTTAACTAAAATTTAGTTAAATTTAATATTTAAGAAAAATTCAGTTGAATTTTAAAACATAATTAAATAATGAATTTCAATCAAATTCAGTTAAATTAAAAATGTAAATACAATTTAGTTAAATTCAAATGAAACTGTACTTAAATTAAAAATTTGAATAAAGCTTTGAAATTGTAAGATTTTGTGACCAATAATATTTTTAAAAATCTGCCCGCTGAGCGGGCACATTCTCATCGCGCGCTATGCTTGCGGCTCGCTTCGCTCGCAAGTTTGAGCGCGCCTAGGGCGCGCGACTGTTGTTTCTCGCGCTCGATAATGTATTTACCACGCGCTACGCGCTCTTTAATTGTATTTCCACACATTTGTGCAGAGACCTTTTCAAATTAAAGGTCACAGCATCGACAACTGTAATTTGGTGATTGTGAATTCTCTTTTGTTAAAGCTCCTTCGGCTTTAACGAACACATTCTCATCACGTAGCTCGTGCTTCGCACTCGATTTAGTCCAAAGTGCGAACCTTTCTACATTATGTTCAACACTTTGATATCAAATTCCTGGGATTCCTTATTCATATGTTGCAATATAAAGTACAAATTTTATTCATCATGATTGCTTCAATATTTTTTTCTTATTTTGCATCAAATTTTATTCTCAACTAGCTTGAACAATGTATCATTTCAATAAATTTATATTATTACAATTCATAATACGCATTGGTATTGAAACATACATATTTTCATTGTCTTGTAAGAAATATTAATAATATTAAATTTCATTGTAAATAAATAATTCTTTATAATGAAATTGAATATTTTAAATATTTTTTATCCATACATTTTTTTCATGAATCAATAACAGTACCTTTTATCTATTTCATATAATGACGAGCAACATTGTAAAAATGTAAGTGGTAAAAGGTTGAATAACTGATACGAACATAATTTCACAAGTTTTTAACCGTAGATAGTTTTATTTATAAAACTACATTTTACTCTAAAAACTGAAACTTTACACTAAAAATAAAATATAGAAATTCAAATTCAAATACTTATTTTCTAACTTTATAGAATAGTTTTATACATTTATTTTAACCTTCAACTGGAATTTAAATGAGGGTTTACATTACTGAAATAAATATTGCAACTGGTTACCCAGTTGTTTTATATAGAAACATTAAAAATGAAACAATTTTTAATTGGAGTCACCCAAAATTGATCAATTTAAAATGTAATTGCTAAAACTTGAATAATTTAGAAATTGGAGGCTTTCGTAAGTGTAAATTCATTTAACAATTAAATAAGAAATAAGTCAAATTAGAATGAATAATTAAAAGGCTTATTATAAGTATTAAATCTAGTGCGAATTGTTTCTAAAATGTTTAGGTTTTCTTAGAAAAATTGAAAGAAAAGCAAGGTTTCGATGCCTCGAGCATCATTGATCAGTTTAGAGTAGGTTTTTACAGCGCTTTTATGGTCGCCGGTGAAGTCGAAGTTTTCACAAAATCCTACGCAAAGGATTCCGAAAGTCTTCACTGGTCTGCCGATGGGTAAAACAACTAAACGTTATACAATTAAAAAATTAAAAATTCATGAACACATGTTCATCGGTTCTTTATCCGTAACTTTTTTTGTACTGCATTATAGCTTGCTTTGATAAATACGCTTGAGCAGTCGCACCTGAATCTGTTCCCTTCAACAATCTGTTCATGAACGTGCACCAACAAATCACGTACTCAACGGCAATGATTCTTGTCAATTGTTCTATTAAAGTTTCCACGTGAGTCTTACAGGTGATAAAAGAGAAGTCTAAGATTAGTTG
>CAKNWT010084987.1:0-15680 GCA_932066315.1 Andricus coriarius | reverse complement strand
AGCAAGGCTCGACGCGCATCACGGTCTCAGTCAGCGACGTGAGGGCAAGTCGAGTGAAAATGGTAAGTCGACCAGGTAGACCGCTATCAAATAAAAATCGCCGAAACTTTCGACCTCTGGGTTCAGCTGCGGTGCTTCCAGGTTGCAAGGTCCTCTTCAAGGAGTATTTCTCCGTTATTTTTACAACTTCCTGCTTTCTCAAACCTGTGCATACATTATCTACGCGTGTTCAGATGTTACTTATGGTATCGACGTCTACGCAGACGTCTCCTACGGCATCTACGATTTTGCAGACGTTATATGCGATATATACGCCTACGCAGACGTTAATACTAACTTACTCAAAAAATCAACGTCCTCAGATAGAACTTTTTTGTAAACGAATTTGTTAGCGACGCCAAAAATCCTATAAGAATTACGCAGAACTGTTTAAAGGACAGAAAAAGTCTAAAAATTCACATTTCGTGTGAACATAAGATGGTTGGAAAAAAAAATATAAAAATTTTTTTTGCGTTCATCCTCACATGGCCTTAAAGTAGTCCTTTGACATTCTAGAAACGGGAAAAACTTTATTTTGAGAAGAAAATGCATCGTAATTTGCAAGAAATAAACTTTTCTTTAGACAATTTGAAAAAAAATGTTTTACAAATTTGATTGCAGCACCTTCTTCGAAAGTTGTACTTTAAACGCCTGCTCTAAATCATGTGCAAGGTACCTTTTTTCTAGTCGACTCGACGGTGCTATGTTACAGCCCACACGGCATGAAATGTTGCAGTGAAAATTTCAAAGAAATAATACAATAAAACATTTTGATGAAGTTGCAAACAGGTTTCAAAGACGTTTTAAAATTATTTCTATGAAATGTTTCCTGAATTAAATCTAAAATATTGCAGAAATGTTTCACTAAAATATTATTTGTCATGTTTGAAAATAATTTAAAGAAACTTTGCAGAAATATTGCAGAAACATTGCACTAAAATGTTACTTGCCTTGTTCGACAATTTTTTCATGAAACATTGTAAAAAAATATGCCCGCTGCACGGGCACATTCTCATTGCGCGCTACGCAAGCGGCTCGCTTCGCTCGCAAGTTTGAGCGCGCCTAAGGCGCGCGACTGTTGGTTCTCGCGCTTTTCGCTCGAGAATATAATCATCTCGCGCTCGATAATGTATTTACCTCGCGCTACGCGCTCGGTCTTTGTATTTTCCACACATTTGTGCACAGATCTTTTAAAATTAAAGGTCAAAGCGTTAACAACTGTAATTTGATGATTGTGAATCCTCTTTTGTTGAAGCTCCTTCGGCTTTAACGAACACATTCTTATCACGTATCATGTGCTTCGCACTCGATTTTGTCAAAAATGTGAACATTTCTGCATTATGTCAAACACTATTATATTTAATGTATATTATATTTATTTCTGTACCTCGATTTGGTACTGCTTATATTCAGATAATGCAAAATAATGTACAATTTTCATTGTTCATGATCTCTTTAATATTTTCTCCTTGCTTTGCACTAATTTTTATTCTCAGCTGCCCTGAAAATGCACCCAGTTTAAGCGTGCAAATCAAAAACTGTAATTCAAACCCCTCATAAACTATAATCATAAAGTGAAATTAAACATTTTTTTTAATTTGACTTTGAAAAGCGTTCTCAAACCACCTGCGGCCTTGGCGATTAAATTCTTATTGCGATACTCGCGCTTCGCGCTCAACAGATAGGTTATACAGACGATTGCTTTTGAAAAAATAAAACCATGTAAACAAAATGAAACAGAAAATTTTGTTTCCAAATTTGAAAATGTTCTTACTTCTTTAATTTTGATCGAATCAAAAAATTGTATGAGGATAGTTTCGAAATATATTTCATATCTAGTGAAAATCTTGATTGACATTTTTTATTCTATCAGCAAAAAATATTTTTTTATATTTCTTCGATATTTTCAAAATGTTGAAAAGTATATAACTTTTTGAATTTTCATTGAAATAATTAAATTTCATCAGGCTAATTTTCGAAACTCTCTTGTAATATTTTAAAAATATTCAAATAACATTTCACAAATATTTCATGCAATATTGTGCACGATCTGTGCAAGGGACATATCTTTATTTCAGAAACATTTTTTAGAAATGTTTCAAAAATATTGCGAACCTTACAAGAAACCTTACAGAAATCTTGCAGCAATATATCATGCTGTGTGGGAGGGACCTTGCTGTCACTGTTTCGGAGCAGCCTTTAGCTTGCAACTTTCTCGGACGCGTTTGTTCTAAAAAACAGTGTGTGATACACACTGTTAATTCCACAGGTAATTGCTGGCTCGTGTGATTTCAGCATTCATCTTCAGCTCTTCGCACTCGTCTACACTCAGAAAAATGTTTGTTTGAATCAAACAACAAAATTTGTTTGAAATCATATCATTGCAAGAAAGACATTTTTCGCTTCAATTAAAAAAAGGTTTATTTAATTTTAAGAAATGAAAAATATTTACGTAATTGATTGATATAAATAATTTGGTTAGTACAATTGGATCGATTTAAACAAAAAATTAGCTTTTATTAAACAATGCATTTGTTTAAAATCTGCCTATTCGATTTTATAAAAATATTTATTTGATTCGAACGACAACTAAAATAAGCGAAGCCTTTTATTGTGCAGACTCTTCTAAATTCGGCGGCGTTCTAATAGAGTCGGCTGTTAACAACCCGGGCCAAAAGTCGAGGCCCCACAGTTTGTTTGATTGAAATTCGCTCAAAAAAATTTCAGTTGTTTAATAAAAAGCATCAGAAAGCTTACAGCCTTCCGAATTAAACGATATGATCATTTTTATCTTAAAATTTGTTTGTTAATAGTTAGAGGGCAAAACATCCCAAAAAACAGGGTTTTTCGGCCTTCTTTTTCAAGCATCGACTTTCCCCTGTTCCGAGAAAACGGCCGACATTAGGAAAATTCTGAAAAAATTCACAGATATTCTTTCAACATTCTTTAATGCAATACATTTTTCATAATTCTGAAATATTCAATAATTTACTTTTTACGGGAATTAATTTACAAATACATTATAATACGAAGAACTGAAGATAGGCAGCCGTTTCATGGTTCTAAATGTGCAGTTTTGTGATGCGAGTGCAGTGCAAAAATTAAATTTATGATAAAGTAATTGTTATTCAACGGCTCTGCATCTCAACTATGGGGTGCTACAGGAAAAGGTGTAGAGTTGTGTCCTATCCACCCCCACTCTTTATTCATTTCTAACATTCGACAACTGGAAAGATGATAAAAGTGTGTTCGAACTTATTCCTACCTTTTCAAGAATATACAGGGTGTCCCAGTACTCAAGGTACATTTTTATATTTTTGAATTCCTCATAAAAAATGGAGTAGAAAATACTAATAAAAATTGGTTGTAAAGTTAATAATTAATTAGTAATTAACAATTAAAGATTAACCAATGGGAAGCATGCGTTAGATGGACGATAATCCTTGTGTTACTGATGAGGGTGTGTGCGTAAAAGAGAAATTTTAAATTTGCAGGAGGTTGTGAATATCAATGGTGCAACTTCATTCGGCAACTGTGCGACGAGATATTAAAATTAAATCTCAGAAGATATCTTTTCCTTTAGAATACTCGTCGAATCACTGAAAAGGTCTTGTTAGACGACAAACTCTTATCCATTTATTAAAAGATGCCAAAAGTCAGCAAATTTGGGTATTATTGAAACTTCTCCTTGCTTTCTAAAAATAATGCATAACTTTCAGTTGCATGATTGAAATTTATGTTTTAAAAGTTATTTCGGTAGTTTTTCGATGAGGGCAGACAAGAAAGAAGGTTTTATTTTGACTGGAAATTGTTGCCTATTTTCAAAGTTAGGCCAGATGCCAGCGAGGTTGAAAATTATTTACAATTCTTATGATTTTCAGAAAATAATGAATTGCTTCCGGTGGCATGATGGGAATTGATGTTTTCAAAATATTTTGGATAGTTTTTGAAACAGATGAGACAACAGACGAAGTCTCGATTTGACGACAAACCCCTACAATTTAGTTAAAAAGAGGACGAATGCCACCAAGGTTGGAAATTATTTACACTTTTCATAATTTTCAGAAAATAATGTATTACTTCCGGTAGCATGGTCGAAATTGGTGAATTCAAAGTTATTTCGGTATTCTTTATACTTGGGTTATAATTTGGGTAGTTATTTGGGTAGATTATACTATTTTTCAAGCAAATTTTTCATATCTACAGTTTTTACTAGTTAAAAATAATATAAAATTGGAAATTAACAAAAACAAATCTTTTATAAAAAATTTGCATTTAACTCAATAAAAAAAAACATGTTTTTGCACATTTTCAAAAAATGATAAATGAGACTAACCTTTGTTTTAAATCTATTTTTTATTACCTTTTTAACAAAAACTGTACATTGAAAAAATTGGCTTAAAAAATAGTATAATCTACCCAAATAACTACCCAAATTATAACCCAAGTATAATGAATACCCAAATAACTTTGAATTCACCAATTTTGACCATGCTACCGGAAGTAATACATTATTTTCTGAAAATTATGAAAAGCGTAAATAATTTCTAACCTTGGTAACATTTGTCCTCTTTTTAATTAAATTGCAGGGGTTTGTCGTCAAATCGAGACTTCGTCTGTTGTCTCCTCTGTTTGGAAAACTACCCAAAATATTTTTAAAACATCAATTTCCATCCCACCACCGGAAGCAATTCATTATTTTCTGAAAATCATAAGAATTGTAAATAATTTTCAACCTCGCTGGTATCTGGTCTAATTTTGAAAATAGGCAACAATTTCCAGTCATAATAAGACCTTCTTTCTTGTCTTCCCTAAACGAAAAACTACTGAAAAAACTTTTAAAACATGAATTTCAATCATGCAACTGAAAGTTATGCATTATTTTTAGAAAGCAAGGAGAAGTTTCAATAATACCCAAATTTGCTGAATTTTGGCGTCTTTTAAAAAATGGATAAGAGTTTGTCGTCAACCAAGACCTTTTTAGTGATTTGATGGGTATTCTAAATGAAAAGATATTTTCTAAGGTTTAATATCTCGCCGCTCAGTTGCCGTGTGAAGTTGCACCATTGATATTCACAACCTCATGCAAATTTAAAATTCCTCTTTTACGCACACACCCTCATCAGTGACACAAGGATTGTCATCCATCTAACGCATGCTTCCCATTAGTTAATCTTTGATTGTTAATTACTCATTAATTATTAACTTTACAACAAATTTTTATTAGTATTTTCAAGTCCATTTTATATGAGGAATTCAAAAATATAAAAATGTACCTTGAGTACTGGGACACCCTGTATATATATATTTTTTTCTTTTGCAGATATTTTCATAGCTATAGCTATGAAAATATCTGCAAACGTAAGTTTCAATATAAACATTGATATTCATGCGATATAAAATATGTACAACATGTATTTGTTCTCGGAATTTCCGAGCTACTCGAAAGTTTCGAGTTCTCGAGGACATTTGAGTACTTGAAAGTTTCGAGCTGCTCCAAAGTTTCAGTTTCTCGAAGCTTTCGAAATTAACAAAGATTTCTTCAAATCCGGTATTAGGGGGGTTTCCGAACTGCTAACAGTGATTTTAGAATCAAAAGTAAGAATTCAAGAGTTTTTATCCAAAACGGCGACTAAATTTATGAGAATTTCAATAAATTGACAGATGAAAAATTGAATAAACTGACGGATTTCCAAGAGACTCGGTATACTAGAGTTTTTTCGGGCTTCTGGTCATAAATTTACAGTCGAAATTAAAAATTTTTAAGTTTTTGGATACGAAATGGCGCCCAAATTCTGAAGAATTTTATTATATTCAGGGATTGGAATCTTTTAGTTTCATCCCGATAATAAAGGGTTTTGAAGGGGTTCGGGTTCGAACCGAATCGTCAAATTTTCTAAAGGGTTCGTACCGAATTGAACCCTTTGTAAAATATCAAAGGCTCGGTTCGAACCAGGCCCTGGTCTCTAAAGAGACCTAACCCTTTAAAAAATAGTGGTGCCGATCCCTGCTTACAGTAACCGATTTCCGTGAGTCTCAGCCTTATGACTTTTTTTATCAGGTAGTAAAAAAGTTCCTGAAACTACAGTAGAAGTCCGATAAGTATACACTCCCCTTAAAACGTCATCACACGCACGGCACGCACATCTAATTGCGGTTCTCTCACTACGTGCGCTATTTTGCTTATGTATTTGTGCATGATTCTTACGCATGCGTGCACCTAATATCGTGCTACTAGAGGGGACATCCGATAAGTCCGCAATTCCTGGAATTTTCCACCCCTACAGCCCCGAAATGAGAAACTTATCAGACTTCTACTGTATGTACGAACATTTTTGCTTAACAATTTGGTTTTGTGATTCGCAACAGAAAGGTAAGTGTCAGTAAATTTATTCTTCAAATTTCTTATTTATTTATTTAACACTGAATACCGAAATATTTTAACCTTAACAGTTTACAAAAAGAGTGTCAGTAAATTGAATGACGTCTGAAACAAAAGAACTTGGATACTAATGGGCCCGAGTGGGGAAGCTCACATGACGACCTTGTGGGGCTTTTCACTTGGGGTGATCGCTAGAGAGATAGACCAGCAACCTGGGTCGGAGCAGTGTTGCGGAACGAAAGTTTTAAATAAATAAATAATACGAGAATTCTAGATCAATCTAAAAAATCAATTCCTTCTTCCTCACATTACCCGGAAGTAGGTAAATTTCCGCATATCCAGGAAGATTTCCGAGGAAGGTTCCCGGAATGTTCGTGAAAAATGTTCCAAAAACATGTTCCAGGAAGGTTCCCGAAAGTAAGTAAATGTCGGCGTATCAAGGAAGGTTCCCGGAATGTTCGTAAAAAAATTTCGCATTATAATAATTAATTTTATATCATGCGAAAATTTTTCACGAACATTCCGCGAAGGTTCTTGGCAGTAGGTAATTGTCCGTGCATCAAGGCAGGTTCCCAAGGATGGTTCTAGGAATATTCGTGGAAAATGTTCGCATTATATAAATTCCATTCATTTAATGAATTAAATTCCTTACGACCATTCCTGGAACTTTTTTTGGGAATCTTCCTGGATATACGGACATTCACCTACTTCCGGGAACCATCCTGGGACATTTTTCGGAATTATCCAAACCTTACATTGGAATGTTCCAGGAATGTTCAGGGAAACTTGTGTGCTATCCGGGTAATAGTGATACCGCGGCGAGCACCCCAAAGCGTTAGATCAATATGAAGCGGACAGTGAGGCATCCAATATTTGGCTGACAAAGGGTGTCCTGTATTCAGAAACGGAAGGATTCATCATTGCGATTCAGGACAGGGTTGTCAGCACCAGAGATTATCGCAAACACGCATTACATCAAGCCGTGATTGACCGGTGCCAATTATGTGGAGATACCAACGAATCCATCGAACATATTATTGATGGTTGTCGCGTAATGGCTCAAAGAGTATATACGCACATACACAATGATGTGGCGGGTATTATACATCAACAACTTACCCTAAACCTAACAGAATGGATGCCTTTCAAAGATACATTCCAATGCCTGTTTTAGAAAAAGAAGATTACATCTTATATTGGAATGTTTCTATCCAGACGGGTCATTGCATCCGAGCCAATCGACCCGACATCGTGATGCGAGAAAAAAAGTTGGAAAAGTCTACTTCGTCGACATTGCTTGTCCACTTAACCGGAATTTGCAGGCAAACTATACAACCAAGATTCAAAAGTATAATCCGGTGGGTAGGGGACCAGGGTTAATCTTTGCTCAGTTTTTGTCAAATTCATCCCAATTTATCTCATTCTTCATGAAAAAGATGGAGCCTGCTCGATTCTTCCATATAAATATTCCCTTTAAATTCTTGCATTGCATAGTTTGCCTGAGTTGCTGTTAGGAACAGCCCAATGAATAGGAGTGTAATAAACATGGTCTTGTAACAAAATAGGGAATTGACTGGGCGATATGAATTCATATGGTAATTTATGTCTGTTTTCCCCTGTCAATATCAGGTCGTCTATGTTTATTGGTTTTTCTGGTACCGGTGTATTCAAGTCACGATTTCTTGAGACATCAAACATCTCTATGGCTGGAAGTTCTTCTTCTATTGTCTCTAGATCTATGTCTTTGAGTGTTTGTTGGAGTAAGTCACTTTCGCGAATTGTGGATAGACTTAATAAACAGTCAGCGGTCTTGTTCTCTTTGCCTTCAACATATTGTACTTCTTACTTATATTCCTCAAGACGTTGTCTCCATCGAAGTAATCTAGAACTTGGATCTTTTACGTTGTGTAATCAGACAAAGGTTTTGTGGTCGGTTTGTATAAACAATTTTTCTACCAAAAGATATTGTCGTAATCTTTTTCAAGCCCAAGAAACGCTAGTATTTTCTTTTCAGACGTACTGTAGTTTTCTTCAGCTTTATTAAGGGTTCTAGATAGAAAAAGGCATGAGTGGTTTTCTTGAGAGAGTACGGCACTGAGACCTTGGTTTGATGTGTAGGTTGTAAGTGTAAAGGGTTAATTGAAGTGAGGGAATCGCAAAACAGGTACAGAGCAGAGGATTTCTTTAAGTTTTTTTTTAAACTTTCCTGACATTTGGGAGCCCGGTCAAAGATTGGTTCCTTTTATGCTAGGGTTGTTAAAGGTTTATCGATGCTTGAGAATTTTTTTAATGAATTTTCCGTAGAAACCTGGTAGTCCAAGGAACGGTTGAATTTCGTTCTTTTGTTATCACACTGAGAAAAATGTTTGTTTGAATCCAACAAATTTTGTTTTCATTAAACAAATTATTTGTTTGATATGGGTGATTCTCTGTATTAAGGTCACTTTTGATAAAAGCAACTTTTTTTGCAAAAATATTCTCAAATAGGTTTTTTTTGTATGACTTCTATTCATTGGTGCTAGAATAAGCAATTACTAAAATACTTGAGCTTCAAAATATTTTTTGTAATTGTTTTAAACCATTTTTTGACAGAGTTATCGGCTTTCTTTTATAATTTAGATTTATGGACCGATTTATATAGAAGTGAGTATTCTAAAGTTTTTTGGGTCGCTGATTTCGAATTTTATAACAGAATTTCAGAATTCAAGATGGCTGATCCATTATTGCGGTTCAAAAGTTTCTAAACAGTCACCATTTGATAAAAATGGGTGTCCTACGGTTTTTAGGTGGCTGAATACAAATGTAATAAGAGAACTTTTAAACACAAAATAGCTTATCCAATATTGTGGAATAAAAACTTAAAGATGGATAAAAACTCTAAGATTCAAGAAAGGATTTCATAATTATTAATACATTTTTGTTAAGAGACAGAATAATTTATTTAAATTGAAAAAATTTAATGAATTTTTTTAAATTCTTCCAAAACATAAATTATATTTTCATGACGTATACTGACATATGGCAGTACGTTCTTTTAGTCTAATAAGGCTTACAATAAAGGAATACGTCTCTAAAGCATGGATTTATTTTTTTTTCCCGAGTTAACTACAATAGCCGTAATTCTAGCCCGATTTGCGGGAATAACCCCACCTATTCCTGACCAATCGGTCGCGCATGCTCAGTTCCGCTTCATTACTCCCTTCGGAGAGTAATGCAGCTTCATTACTCTATAGGGAGTAATAGAGTGGAACTGAGCATGCGCCGATTAGTTCGGAAAAAGTGAGGTTATCCCAGCAAATCGGGCTAGATATACGCGGCTATTGTAGTTGAGTAGGGAAAAAAGTATCTATTTCGTACGCCTCTTTATTTCTTTGCCAACATTCTTATCCTTTTTTTATTCAGTTGAAAAATACTGAAATGGCGGCATCTACAGACATAAACGGCATAAACAGACTCCATCACACAAATACACTGAAATACACGTAGTCGAAACTGACAGCTCAGAGCCGCATCTAAGCTCATGGAGCGAGGCCCCAAATTATTATTAATCTTTACCTTCGAGCTTCTACATGACAAAATGCATTACATATTTTATTCCTTAAAAGTTTCAAGTATTCAGAAGAAAATAATGTTACAAGGATGTTTTGTTTAATAAACAATCATGAGGCACATGGTTAACCTACTTGTGCTTCAGCCGTGACGTGCGATTACAGAACGTGTAATGTCAAACAACAACAAAACATTGACTGTACTTGTTTAAAAGAATAAATTATAAAGTCCTTTGGAGGAATTATTTACTATTCCTATCTTTAAAGATGTGTTAGGTTACAATTGATATATTTTCCCGGAAAGTGTCCAAATTACCTGGAGCGTGTAATGACACATAATAAAAATACGCTAAAGTTTAACACGTTTTATGTTAGTTTAAGGGCAAATGTTTTAAATTTTACCATCGATTCATACACAGATGTGATACTCAAATCGTCAAAAACTCATCATATTGTCATTACACGTTCTAGGAATAGAATTAGGGGGAAACTTTTCAACTTAAAATTCTTTGATCTTCAAGTGCCACAAAATAAAAATCTATATAAAAGAATAATAGTTTCTGAGACATACTTTTAAAAAGTACCAGTGAAAAATTATATTTTATTATCCTTGGTTTTGAAAATCCACCTCAAACTTAGCAATTTGTAAGTCGAGAACAAGGAAAGGGCATTTTTAAAAGTATTTAATGCTTGTTTAATATATTTTTCGGGTAATAAAATCTCTGTTAGTCTTATGCTTTTGGTCCGTGTTATTAAAACGATTAAGTTTACCAAATTATAAAGTAATTCAATAAATAGTCACAAAGATATTACGCGGGGAAGCAAAAGTGACCAAAAGTGATCTTATTTATTTGGTTCGAACAAATTTTTGGTTAGTTTAAATAAATCTCTTGTTTAAATTAAGTAAGGTTCTTGTTTAAATTGAATATATTTTTTAAATCAATTATAGATTTTGTTCAAGTGAAATAAACCTTTTTTTCACACCTGACCTCCAAATTGAGCATTCTTTATAACAAAAATTTATAAACTCGATAATACGTTTTTTGCTAATTAAAATTATCGTTATATATGTAAAAGCAGAGACACTTATTCAATTATAATGTTTGATTCTGGTTAATTTTGTAATTGCGTTTTTAATTTCTGAATTAAAATATCGTAAATTAGAATAATTAGAAATGAATCATTTAGACATTTGAATTGAATATATGTAAGTGTTCCTGCTTTAAATATAGAGCGATAATTTATAATGATATAAAACATGATCAATTTCATAAATCAGCATTATAAAGAAAGGAGGCTAGACCTAAAAAAGACTTACTTGCCAAGTCTTTAATTATATCCAAGGTAAAGCCCCAAGATTCAAGTAGTTCTAACACCAAACTCATTATTGCGTCCATTTTTCAATTAATTTTAAGTTTTGCAGTAAATTAGGACCGTTAGAATCACATCACACTGAAAAAAGACTTTAAAAACAGTCAATTCAGATTTTAGGTTAGTACTGCACATAACCGTGCTGGCAGCGCCATGGCTCGCCTAGCGGCACTTTATAGGACTGCTATGCATTGCATTTTTGTTTAAATCATAAACAAATATTATTATCAATTCAAAGAAACAGATTTTAAACAAATGCATTGTTTAATAAAAGCCAATTTTTTGTTTTAAATCAAACAAATTTTACTAAACAAATTATTTGTTTTATTCAATAGGGCAATTATTTTCCATTTCTTAAAATTAAGTAAACCTTTTTTTCAATTGAAGTGAAAAATTTGTTTCTTTCAATGATATGAATTCAAACAAATTTTGTTGTTTGATTCAAACAAACATTTTTCTGAGTGCAAGTGTCCTAAATACTAGAGTGTGGGTCTAGAGTATTCGCACTTTAATAGTTCTAAATGCAGTCCTAGTTGCTTAATTCTTTCAAATACATCGAGAATGTTTCTCTTATTTTGTTCAATAGTTGTCCTAATTACTACAATATCGTCTATATATACAAAGGATTTTTCGCGTACCAGAATGCCGTGCACTTTTTCGATTTTTCGTCCATTGAGATCTGGTGGAAACCTGCACTTGTATCGAATGCTGAGAAGAGCTTGGCTTGTCTTAGTTCATCTAATATGTCATCGATGATACGTAGGGGATACTCTTGGTCCGTATCTTTATTGATTTGTCTATAATCGAAAACAATTCCTAATTTGTTCCCTTTCTTTGGTACGATACAAAGGGGTGAATTGTAGGGTGCGTCTGAAGGTGTTATAATGCTGTGTAATTTAAATTAACAGTTTTTCTGAGTTTACTCATGTGAAGAAGTTATATATAATTTTTATATAGTGGGCAAGACAATGATATTTTTCATTTGTTTTATACATGTTTCTTTATAAAACAGATTAAAATTATCAGTGTTTTGTCCACATGATATATAACTTTATCACCTGGGTAGAGTTATTGTGTGGTGTGTTAACTTTCTTGCAAGGTCTTTATGTAATGTAAACATTTTATTGCATTTTATCATTACTTTTCTAATTTCTTCCTTAGTTCCTTTTTCAAGATATGTTAATCTAAAATTGTGTAACAATTCACAAATTCTGCTTTTTGTGTGGGTTATCTTAGATGTCTCACTCTCTCTCTCTTTTAGAATGGATCTCGTCTCGAGATTTAGTGGACATAATCTTCTCGTAATTAATGTTAGCAGGGATTTGAATAGATTTTTTGCTGTAGTTGAAGAGTGGTATAGTAACTTAATTATTTTTTATTTCATAAATACCATCGGATATACCTTCTTGATTTTCTATCCAAATGTTCTGGTTATTTTCTCTTGTTTTAATCTGACAGATAAAACTTGAATTTTGTGAGATATATTATCCGTCATCGTATAGAGGTAATTTTTTGTTTTCTGGAATTGAATATTTTGGGGTAAGAGCGTATCTTTTTTATATCCTGAGGAAGGGTAAGCCAATTATTCCTTCTTCTGGCAGTGGGAAGCCGTCATCGACAATGTAAAAGAAATGAATTTTTTCTGGATAAATAATGTGTGTTGCTTGTGCGGACAGGTTTTTGTCTTTGCCCATTAACAATTTTTTTAAGTGCTATCTTTTTGGAATTTACTGGCCAGGGACCCGTTTGAAACAAAGCAAAATACTTTCATGATTTTCGTTTTGTTTCTATTTTGCCAAAACGTAATTATATTCACTCGATTTAGGCTGCGTTATTCAAAATACCGAAATTGTTACGAAATTTTTAAATTACGCGTAATTGTAAAAAATTGTTTATTCTAATCCTTGTGCATCTTATGTGAATATTAAAAGTCAGACGGGTAAGATATGACATTATAACAATTATGTTCCAATCTGTCAAAACTTAACGAAAAGGAAACAAAAGAGTCGGTACATTTTGGATAACGTAACGAAACGAAAGTTTCAGACGGTTCCCTGCATGTGTCCAATTTTAATACATTTATAGCACCTCATTTCAGCTCTGCTAGATAACGGCGTAGATTGATTAGGTGTTTTCTAGGTGTAGGTGTTGAGTACGGTCGTGGTGTCGGGCGATGTGTGGGTCTAGATATGAGTAGTGGGAGTGATGTTCAAACTGGCTGTGCTTCGGATAACCACATTTCGGTTCCTATTGCTTGATTATGGGCTTCTACTAAGCTCACGGGCTTTTGCGCTTTTACTTCAAGACCAATTTCTCTTTACAAGTTCAGTAGGTATTGTTTCAGACATTCTTTGGCCTCGATACTTGAAGCAATTTTCCTTTCAATGGGAGTTGAGTGTTCGCTTTGTACTGCGTACTTCAACTTATTCACTATTTGTTTAAATTTTACACTAAAGTTCTGAATTAATGCCGTCGGTCCCTGCCTGCAGCCTTCCAATCTGCATCTGAGTGCTGACACTGAACCTATCTGCGAGAGATTTTGACGTAGTGCGTCAAATAAATCGTCGAAAGAATTTATACTGATATAACGTATGGCTCTTTCTGCATTGCCTTTTTATTTTCTCTGCTATTATAAAGTATAATAACAGTTCTTCTTGGATACATCTTTTCCGAGATCTTTTAATAAATTTTATAAAATCCTCTGCACCTCCCTAGCGGACCGAATGAACGGAACGGATACGCTAAATCGTATCCTTATAGTATCCACATCGTATCATCTCCGCATCATACAAGAAAAACTCATTAAAAAAGGAAGATGAACATTTAACTTGTTGAAATTCGGATTCTACGTGAAATTTTGCGTTAGAAGGTCAAGGAGTAATTGCAATAGTTTTCTTGCAACGATACAAATAAAAAAAAAATGTAATACGTATCGACAACGTGGGCTGAAGGCGACTTCAAGCGAATCCATAATCGTTTAAGCAGTACTGCTTAAACGATTATGGATGCTTGATTATGGACGCTTGAAGTCGGCTTCAGCCCACGTTGTTGATACGTATTATATTTTTTTTAAGTTTTTATCGTTGCAAGAAAAACTATTGCAATTACGTTAAATGTTCATCTTCCTTTTTTAAGGAGTTTTTCTTGAATGATTCGGAGAGGATACGATGTGGATACTATAAAGGTACGCTGTAGCGTATCCGTTCTGTTCATTCGGTCCGCTAGGGCTATGTCGCCGTAACCAGTAATTTCTTTGATTGTTCTAATTATGTCTTTAGCTGATATGTAATTCAATTCTTGGCTAATTTTTGGATTTCCATGATTCTATTATTATTTTCTTTCTTCAAGACATGCAAGTTGAGATTCATTAGTTCTAGACTGCTTAATATAACTTGCAGTATCGCGTCAGTTCCAAGTTGGGGAGATGTTGGAGGAGGGGTATTTGGGATAGAGTTTTCAATTGACATGCTTGCTGTTAGAAATGGGAAGATGGCCTCGTATATTGATGATTCCCTATCTACGTCTGTCATTGCAGCTGAGTAATCAGAATGATTATCGTTATCTCGGTATGAGTGGAAAGCCAGTATGCTTATTTCGACAATGGATTTGTCGGACAAGGTTTTTCTTCGTAAAATTGGTCTCAAGATAGTTTTTTGGTTTGTAGGTTATCTGTCAAGGTTGTCCTTGTTTAAAAGAGTTCAAGATAGCTGATAAGGTTTTCCTTGGGCAAATGAGTGCAAGATAGTTTTTATTATGGAAGGGTAGTGTGTTCTATGGGAACAAAATAATACTCTACCTATATTCGAAAAATTCTACTTCTCTTAGAAAATTTTATGTTTAATTCGAGTTGAGTTGTTTTAGTTTTTTTGTGAAAGATTATTCGCGTTTAAACCTTGTTTTCTTGAGGTCGATCCACTACAATGCCAAAGAAGTTCAGGCGGGTTTTTCCGTTTATTGAGGAACACAGAGGCCCGAGGGGCTATTCACTCTTGTATTTAACGTATGAAATCATTATTAAGTTGTGCCTATAACGTAAACTAATGCTCGGAGTAATGCTGCTTAGAGTGTAGTGTTCGAAATCAGTAGACTGTGCGTATAACGTCAGTTAAGGAAGAATCAGTGTAGCATAGTGCTGCTTAATGTAAAGAATAAGATGAAATAACGTGAATAGTGTTCAATAACGTACGACAACGCTGCAGTCAGTGTAAGTTAGTGAGAATAAGCTCGCCTAGTTCTCTACGAAGGAAGTGGAGTTCGGATGATACCGTCCTTTTTCGCCATCGGTGGGGTAACACGTGATCACTATGAATGGGTGACGTCATGTTTACATTTTCAAAGAG
>CAKNWT010084982.1:0-17796 GCA_932066315.1 Andricus coriarius | reverse complement strand
CCACATTGACTACATCCTTAGAGAGGCGAATAGGGTATTGGGATTCCTAATTCGAACATGTAGCTCATTTAAAAATCCTCTTGCAATAACCTCTTTATACTTTGCCCTCGTCCGATCAAAACTTGAATACGGATCTGTGATCTGGTACCCCTCAGCGAAATATCTGTGTGATGCTATTGATAAGTGCCAAAAAAAGTTCTTAAAATTCCTGAACTGGAAGGTACATGGGCAGTATCCACCTCCAGGAGCCGACTACCTTGAACTTTGCGATAAATTTGAGGTATGGACATTGAAAGACCGCAGGACTGTTCAATCTATAACATTTCTATTAAAAATTTTAAAGGGTTACATTGATTGTCCCTATTTAATTTCTCAAATACCACTTTCAGTTCCTCAATATGACAGCTACACACATGTCAATATCAAGCTTTCTAACTGCTATCGAGGACTACGTGAAATAGGTAGTATAATAATGATGACAACCTAACATGTCACTGCGATTAATAAACACTATTTATAGTTTTAAGTATCCTTTAATTGGTCGAAAGACTGTTGGATTATTAAATAAATTAAATGAAATGAAATCTCTGTCGCTCTTGCGGCATTAGCCTAAAAAAGCCCCGCTAAACGCTCCTAGGGAGATAGAGTAAATTGTCGAAAATGAGAAATGCCGCATATACTGAAACTTCATATTCTCAACAATTTGTTCTGTTGCGCATACGAGACCTGACATGTTTCTCCTTGACTTCGAGAAACGAACCATGTTCGTTATCGAATTTTCAGCACCAGCTGACGAAAACGTAATAGCCAAGGCAAAGGAAAAGAAAGAGAGGTATAGGGACCTTGTAAGAAAGTTGCGACGATTATACCCGGAATATTCTGTTAAGCTAATCGTCTTGATCATCGGCGCTCTTGGAGGTGCCAAGGTTTCACTGGTTAATAGCCTGAAAAGGATCCCTGCGTGTCAACAAAATACTGATACACTTGCGGGGAAAATGCAGAAGGCGGTTGTCCTTGGGTCTCTCTTTTAACTATACATCTGTTCGTGAGTGTAAATGTGTATTAGGGTGATTTTTTTGGCTTTTTTTCAATTGAACTTGGCACCTCTAAAAATTGTTCCTTTTGCCGAGAAAATTACCCCTAAATTGTTTTAGAATTTGGACAAAATATTTAGAGGTCGCTCAAGGCCATTTAGGGCGAAAATTCTCATTCCTAATTAAATTGACGGTGTTCATCAACTATTCGGTCCTAGCGCGTATGAATTGTGTTCCTTACAATTCAATATTGCGCTCAGATTTTTTTCAAATTTGTCTAATAACATTCGAAGGTCGCTCAAGACCATTTTAGAGGAAAAATGTCCATGCTTAATTAAATTGACGCTATGTATTGATTATTCATATCTGGCGTGTATGAATTTTATTCGTTAAAATTCAATATTGCACTTGGATTTTTTTTCAGATTTTTACAATAACATTCAAAGGTCAATCAAGTCCATTTTAGGGCAAAAATGGTAATTCTTAACTAAATTGGCGCTATTTATTGATTATTTATTTCTGACGCATATGAATTTTGTTCTTTATTCATTGCGGCAAAGCAATTTGTCAGAAGGTTTAATAACTGCGTATTATATTACTTTAAGGTAATGATTTACCTTTTAGAAAAGAAAGAGGAAAACTTTGTTGACGATAAACTTATATCTAAATTGCAAGTGTTAGCAACAACTTGACTAATTTTTTTAATGCCGGAATGACTGAATTGACACGGTTTCTTCATAAAAAAAGTAGAGAAAATTGAATTGTATCAACATTTTAATTAAGAAAATGACCTTGAACAATCTATGAATGTCATTGTGAAAATCTGGAAAAAAAATCTGAGTGCAATAATGACTTGTGAAGAACAAAATTCATACGCATCTAAAACAAATAATAATCAACAAATAGCGTCAATTTAATTAAGAATAGCCAGTTTTGCCCTAAAATGGCCTTGAGCGACCATTGAATGTTATTGTAAAAATCTGGAAAAAATCTAAATGCAATATCGAATTTTAAAGAACAAAATGCATGTGCGTCAGCAATGCATAATCGATAAATAGCGTCGATTTTTTTAAGAATAGCCATTTTTCCATAAAATGTCCTTGAGCGACCTCTAAATATTTTCTTTAAATTCTGAAACAAATCAGAGGTCATTTTTTAGGCAAAAGGAACAGTTTGTAGGGGTGCCAAGTTGAATTAAAAAAAGCCAAAAAAAATCACCCTTACATATATATATATTTTTTTCGATTCCTTTCGAATCGAACCGAAGGGCCTATCACAAAGCCACCGAACGCGTCCTCAGGTTGCGGATAGAGGATCCATGTACCAAGGGTTTCTGCTGAATATGGTTACAATTATTAATAAGCAGTTGCGGACAATTGTCCAGGGATGGTCCTGAAGGAGTAACCCCTGAGCGAAGGCGTAACAACTGTGCCGAAAGCTGATTGGTACCTGAGCGAGGTCTCTTAAACGGTGTCTCTGGGTTACCGTGCGACCTCTGAGAGTATGCGGCCTTATCCTTGCATGCGCGGCTCTACAAGGACGGAAAAACCCTTTCCCTAGCTGCTCGTGGGAACAACAATAACACCATCAAACTATCAAAAAGTTGTAGATGCGGTTCAGAACGATTGAACCCGCAGAGCACGCAACAATTGGTCGGCAAACAGTGCAGATCACCCTAGACTTCGGGGTGCTCTGTTCACGGAGGCTTTATGGCGCGTATGCACACTCTGTGGTGCCAGAAGCACCCATAGCTTCAGTACGTTTCGCATCAATCTTTGCGAAATCAACAAACCTACCTTTGAAAAATGGATATGTACGCAGAGCGGTTCCCCAAACGCTGCTTGAACAAGCTGCAGACGAAGATGAGGAAGCGTCATTAAGACCAACCGCGAGAGCATTCGCTGATTCAAATCGAAGGCCAAAACCGACGATGGATCAAAAGACCAAAATACGCTTGTATCAACTAAACAAGAAGATTGGATGTGCAATACAGAATGCGTCCCATATTCAGTGTGTGATTGACTACATAACATTTGTTAGGCTGTTCAAGGAAAGGGTACGAAAGTTCGCTCAAGAACTAAGGATCTACAATCATACACTGAACAAGTCAAAGCTGCTGACAATCAAGCAGCACATTGTTGAAAAAATACGGGTGTTATCTGACGCAAGGCCTGAATTTGAACATCATAAGTGAGGAAAGGGCATTACTCCATCTAGACGCTTCACTTCTGAAAGCCGTAGTGAAGAAAGAAGAAGTTGAAAAATTCCATTAGGAGCTACTGGACAAGAAAATGCACAGATATTTTCACAGGAATGTATAAAAACAGTCCTTGTCGAAGGAGCAAACTTTTGCTTTCTTCCGATCATCAGGTCTTGATTCAGGTACAGAGGGTTTCATTTTCGCATACCAGGATGGTGTCATTTCCACCTTAGCATACCGTGACCGCATTTGATGTCATGAAGTTCCCAGCGATAGGCGCAGAGCGTCTCATGTACACGCCGAGTATCTAAAACACATACTATCTGGGTGACCCACCCATGCGGGAAAAACGTATATCTACAGGTATAAAGGGGCCCTAAGAGTACTTTATTACCATCTTTGTCGCTCTTACGATGCTAGCCGTGACCCTGGCCAGCCAAGCGCTCTAAGAGAGATAAAGTCAATTTTCCAAAAAGAGAAGTGCCAAGTTTTCTGGAAATACGATTTTCGGATGGTGGTCTCCGTTGCTCACTCGAAGCCTCAGATTGTTCACCAAGGCTTCGAGAAACGAACCATACTCGTGATCGAATTCTCGGCTCCGGCCGACCACAAAATTACTGCCAAGGAGAAGGAAAAGATGGAGAGGTATTAAGACCTTAAAAGGGAGTCGCAGCGACTTAAAACTATTCCGGGTACCAAAAATATGCCAAGGTACTTGCGAGATAGATGCAGAAAGCTATCATCCTTGGGTCGCTTCGTGTTCTCAAGTCACACGAGGGTTTCGCCGGCCTATCGTCGTAATTTCATCATGCTACCCATCTCATGGTCGTGAGATGTGGCCATAAATGTGATATACCGGGGTTCTACTGGGAGCCGATGTCATTTTTAAATGGCAGTTGCTCCCAGTGGGACACTGCGGTGGTTGTTTAACTTTTTTTAAAATTAAATATTATATTTCATTCCGGAAAATTTGATTTATGAATGACCGTTTAAACTAATTTTCGAAAAAATTAAAACATATGGTCATGATAATTTAAAAAATCACATATGTGGAATAGAGGTATTATAAATATAAATAAACTTTTATGATACAAATTATGGTCAAGATTCAATCACATAACCTAAAAGTAAATAATAAATTTATGTACTTGTTAGAAAAACATTAAAATTAAATCTTTATGTCATTTAATATTGGGAAAAAATTAATCTATATTTTCGTTTGAATTTGTGTCGCGGTAGACATCGCTGATGATGGGTTCCACGTATTAACAGAATCGAGATCAGCGGTGTCTATGCGCAATATAAATAATCCATCTTGTGTCCGGGCAGTTTGCCTTTCCGTTTTAGCCTATAGCATGTATCTACATTATCTAGCAACCACTGGACCGTATACCGAGTGAGAGAGAATTAGAGAGAAGAGTCAAAGACACAGCAAAGCGTACGGGAACACCGCCTATCATCAACACCACCCAGACGCAGGGAAAAGAAACATATCAAGCGTGAACCTCCTTCTAATCATATTCTCTGGATACTCGTAGCGATCCATGCCACCACTAAAAGTTAAATAACAAATGCAATTGTTATTAAAAATTTAAAAGTTATATAGATCATTTTCTTAACTTTCAACAAACTATCCCACTCACGAAATTAAAAACTAAACAACTTCCAAAACTATTAATAAATTATAATAACAACCTTCAGGCTTTAATGATAGAGTAAAATCGATATAGAATATTTGGATCAATTGGTCGAATCCAGATTCTATTCAGAATAGGAAGCTAGATGGTTCAGAGTATTGAATAAAGTAAATTGTAACCGAACAATAATGGCAACAACTTTATTCATTCATTGATTAGAAATAATCAATAAATAAATTGAACATTAATTGGTCACAAAGCCAATAGATTGAGTGAGAGTGGATTGCATCAAAAGATTTAAATTTCCATTAGCAAGGGTGAAATAAAAATCGAAATCATTAAGTTAATAATATCGGTGTCATTCTTCTTAAAAATCAATATAAACAGAATTTGCAGCAATAAATATTTGAATCTAAAAAGACCTATACTCTTGATTAGGTAGAGGACTTTGACGGAGGTCTCACGCTTGAGGTGCGGACTCAGCTAAAAACCCTACCAAAATCATACATACTTTGATGGACGAGATAAATCACGTTCCGAAAATTTTAGCATTCAACGCCGACTTCTACCTACGTTCAGAAATCAGGTACGCGAATGGAACCTTGTGGTTCCATGCTCCGTCTCGTCTTTTCTCGCGCGTCCCATCGCGGTTACCGTCCGAAAAGTCCAATTTTCAGAGTACGCAATAGTCCGAGTTTTCAATAAGTCGATAACAAGGTGAAAATAATACAAGCTTAGTGCGAACGGAAATCGGAGTGAATCACAAGGTTAGTGAATCAAAGACTAGAAGGTCGAAAGACTTGAAGTGTGTTGTTCTCTCCTATTGAGTCCACAAAGGCAGGAGGATAATAACTTATTTGCTAGTTTCAACTTAATAAAATTAGAATTTATTAAGTTGAGACTGAACGATTCCCACGAAGAAATAAGTCGGGGTTATCCAGTTCGGAGTTTATTCCAGTAGCATTAACCGTGTTGTTTCAAGTGTCATTATTGACACTTCGTAACAAGTGCAGTGTCACCTTGCGTCCGTGGTGAGTTTAAATCAATTCAAATTTGAAGAAAAGTACTCGACAGTTCGGACGGCGCGCGAGTGTGGCGCGGGTGAAATCGCGAGTGAGGAGTGCCAAGGATTCTGAAGGGATAACACCCAGTAAGGTTAGATGTATTATTACGTAATATTTGCTCGCCTATTGTATAGGGATACCGTTAGTGCTCTCTCTCCCTTTTTCCCGGTCTATCGTTGAACATACAATCGATACAATCGATCGTTTCGAACCTAGTCTTAATTTCAGTCAAAGCAGCAGGTGCGGTACTCTGACAGAAAGAAGTTCACAAATCCCACTAAAATATAAAATAAACAAACTGGCGAGAGCTAGTTTGGTCTTTTGTTCCCCCAACGTATCAGCTCGTTCGGAATCATGTTACCACAAAATAACCCCGATTTATTTCAATTAATAAATTTACAATTTATTTAAACTGGTTCGTAACAGACAGAATGGTGGCAGCGGTGGGATGCGAACTTCTATCCCCACTGACTACTAAATTTCCATGGAAATAGTTTCATAAATTTGACAATTAAAATCAAAAAATTTTTGTGACCATTTTTGATCACTCGTATATCGACATTCTGCAGTCAGGTCAGTTAGGGTGGTGACACAGTAGTAATCCAAAATTACGATTCGGGTTATTTTAGTAAACATTAAAATATCAGATCCATAAAATAACTAGATCTGTTTCAAATTTTACTTATGTTAATACAAAAAATTGATCCAATTCTGTGATTGTGGTTATCTAAATCTGAACTAGTTAAATGGAAATGCAGAGAGATTAAGCAAGCCTAACTGGCCAGCTGAAACCTCTCCCAAGGGTCACTCTGCAAGCCTAACAAACATCATTCAAGAGAAATAGCCAATAGAAATAGACAATATAATAGAGTGATAATTCCTTACTTGCTCATCTTATGTTCTGTTTCTTCCATTCGGTATCATTAGGGTGGCGGGATGGGGAGATATAGAGAGTGGGGTTATAAGCATAATCGAGAAGAGCATTCGGGAATTGTGGTAACTTGTTGGGTGTACTCTTGATGGAATAATAAGTTGAATGATAAACGAGCGAACTAAAACAGAGCTTGAACAGAGTAGCAAAATTGTATATTATTGTTATTACATTATTATTATTGTATATTATATGATATCGTGTATTTAGTTTACCTTGCAAACAATTGCTCTCGATTAAATAATAATCGCTTACAATTCCGGGGTGGTGAATCCACTATTGTTCGAATTCAACTACCTTTATAAGTTCTATATCATGGTCTCGAAGATAGGAATAATTTTCTAGAGGTTTTAAAATGCCCACATTTTTCAGCGAACAGCAGGTGATCCAAAGCGGGATTCAAATATCAAAAATAACAAAATAAACGTGAAGGTAAAAGAAAACTCGTATATCTAGACAAGTTGGAAAAGATTCCGTTTGGCTCGAACCAAGTCAATGTAAGATAAGGTCAGATATAAAGAAAAGGGAAATATTCGATGGTCAGACTTCTCAGCGCTCCTGTGTTCCAACAACCCTAAATTCTTTAATAGCTCCTAGTGCTGAAACATCTAATCATCAGTACTTCAAAAATCCATAAATAAACGTCCAAGACAAAGGTTGAACTTTATACAGTCGATAGCCGACGTAGAAGTGAGGGCTGTCGAAAGTTATATCGATGAAGAATTTTTAGTTACAAACTACTTTCTCTTCAAGTATCTTAGAGTAAAGAACATCATCTTGGTACGACCCAGAATAGCGGGTATCGATAATCCCGTGGGCCCCCCCATTCTAATTCTCAGGGTGTCCCTTCTTGTAAAACTGAATAATCGGATAGTAAGGGAAACTTTCCAAGTTATGCCGCAACTAAATCCAACTTGTGTAATGGGGAAACGGTGGCTTCTCAGAGCTCATTAAAAAGATGCCAGGGTAAACTGGCTCTTAGTTCTTAATATTGTACTGTAGATTCTAAACCTGGAAAATTTTTAAAATCTCAGCTTCAAGAAATTCGCGGTGTTCACGAACATCAATTCTGCGTCGAGCCAAAATTTGACTCCTTTGTGGACTCAAATGACCCAAATCTTAGGCATATAAATAACGTAAATTATAAACCTGAGACATGCCCGCGGAGGAGACTTGGAACAATCTTACTCGCGCCGATAACTCAACACGAGTCAACATGATGGATATGAGTGCCGCGATGGCCACCGCCCTGGAGGGTATGACCCTCCAACAAAGCACGTTCCACATACCAAATTTCGATGGGAAGGTCCCCCCCTTAAAGGAGTTCCTACAGGATATAGAGAACGGTTCGGTCTATGTCACAGAAGCAACTGAACCGTCTTTTATGAAAATTGTCTTGAGCAAAGTTAAGGGCATAGTGCGAGAGAGTGTTCGCGATAAGCAATTTGCATCGCTTAAGGAACACACCAAACATCTTAAGAAACGTTTCGCTCCCACTAAGAAGTACCAGTGGTATTTTGAGGCAATCTTATACCTGCGCATGCGTCAAAACGAGAGTGTGAGCGATTATTACGATATGACTTTAGGGCTTATCCGTGGAGCGAAGCATTCATCAGAAGAAAAGTATTCGGGTGCCGACAACAATACGTCTATGATAATGAAGCCCCTCATCGATTGTGCTCGGGATGCCTATGTTCGTGGATTGCCTGGGGAAATGTCAACATTCGTGGACACCAGGAATCCAAAGGACATACACGAAGCTTACGAACTCTACCATTCCCTACCCACCTCTGCATTATCCACCTTTCCCTACACTCCCCATGTATCAAAACTTATATGCGACGCCATACACTTGTCCGCCTATGTATCCGCGTGGTTATGGGTACCCCTACCCTATACAGTACCCACCTCCATTATCTGATACAGCTAGCCATACATCAGGGAGCGTCCCAAAACAGTTCAGTTCTTGGAACACCCCAGCAAAACCTCCGAAGTGGATGTCAACAAAAAGACTCCCCTGTAGTACGATCATCTTCACCCGAGTTACGTGGAGGAAAGGCTACATTTTAGTAGATCCGATGGCCGATGTAAACTTGATCAAGCTTGAGGTGCTGCAAGGCGATTTAGTTGTAGGCGATGATCGCATCCTGGTATCTGGTATAACATTGGAGGTTGTGGAGACACACGGATCGGTGTGGGTGCAACTGCTCAATAGTCTAGTTGAGTTCCATGTTGTTCCCAACAACTTCCCCCTATCAACCGAAGGCATAATTGGGTGTACTTACTTACGTCAGGAGCAGACTCAACTTTCTTTCCGGCACAATGTGCTTGCCATAATATCGGATCCTATCACCCTGATACCATTCGTCAATTCTGAATCCAGACAAGCGCGAAGAAATCTGAAGCCGGAGATTAAGCCATTCGCTCGTACTTTAAAATGGCAATCACGAATAAAGCAGCCTGTCGCCATCAAGGATAAAAACATGGAGCTGTCAGAAGGATATTTGCCGCGAATCGACACCCTCGATGGTGTGTACATTGGCGATGGGGTGGTTAGGAACCATGATGGTGTATGCTATTCGTATGCATACAACACTACAGACGAAGATGTGGAGTTAGAATTACCACCTCAGGAACTTATTCCATTTGAGTACTGTGAGTTTCCGGATACAACTTCCGAAGAGTCCGATCTAGAGAGCTATGCTGACACCAAGAAAGGACACAATCCGACTTCTCGATTGGAGAAGGTAATCAAGAGCCTTCACTTGAGCCATCTTAACGATCCTGATAAGGAATTGGTGTTGGGGATGGGCTAAGGACTTTTCGGATATATTCCACATCAATGGAGAAAAGCTTACCGTAACGAATAGGGTGCAGCATTGGATCCCTACCGTTAGTGATGTTTTAATTACAAGAAAACAGTTCCACCATGCGCCGGACGCTCAAAAGCAGATAAACACACAGATTGACAAACAACTCAAGAGTGGGGTGATTGAACCATCTAAATCCCCATATAGCTCACCTGTTACGATCATTCCAAAAAATTGTATGCGTCAGGAGAAAGAAAATACCGTGTGGTCATCGATTACCGCGCATTAAAAGAGCAAGTTATAGGGGATGCGTATCCTCCAACCCATATTACCGACATCTTAGACAGACATCATCAAGTAGAAACCCACCCATATGACAGGGCCAAAACTGCGTTTTCGACAGCGAGAGGGCATTTTGAATATAACTGGATGCCCATGGGGATAAAGAATGCTTCCGCAACATTTCAATGGTTAATGGACTCTGTCCTAAAAAGGATGTTGGGATCAGAAGCATTCGTTTATCTCGATGATATTGACAACTATTCTGAGACATTAGAAGAGCATGACAAGAAGGCTCGAAGACTGTTCCAGCGGCTTCGAGATGCCAACTTGAAGCTTCAAACGGATAAGTGCACCTTTTTGTATCCCGAGCTGCCTATCTGGGACACATGATTGGACGCAATGGTGTGAAGCCCAACCCAGCAAAAATCTCGGCGATTAAATAGTTCCCTAGGCCCAAGACGGTGCAGGCCGTAAGGCAATTTCTTGGCATGTCAGGGTACTATCGGCGATTCATAGAGAACTATGCTAAATTGGCCAAACCCTTAGCAGATCTACTAAAAGAGGAATCCGAGTTTGTCTCGAAACCGGAACAAGAAGAAAGTTTTATTAGTCTACGTGACTACCTTTGCCAAGAGTCGATACTGATATATCCGGATTACGCGAAAAAGTTTAAATTGACTACGGATGCTTCCGAGTATGCCGTGAGTACCGTGCTTACTCAAGAGATAGAGAAGGTAGACATGCCAGTTGCCTATTACTCTAAAATACTAACAAGTATTGAACAGCGATACGACATAACTGAGAAGGAGTGTCTTGCGGTTACTTACGCAGTACTGAATTTTAGACCATATCTCTATGGGCGCAAATTCATACTATCGTGTGATCACGAACCCGTGTATTGGATCACAGATGCTGACAATCCGAGTCCAAGGTTCATTCGATGAAGGTATAGACTCAAAGACTATCAATATATCTTTGAGTATAAGAAGGGAAAACTTAATAGAGGTGTGGAAGCCTTGTCGGGAAACCCCGTGGGGCTCGAGAGACATTCAAATACGAATGATTCCAGGGACCTAAAGGCTGCTGAGTTTATCTCGGTCCCTGCCATATGCTATGAATATCGTAGATCCCAAAAATAATGCCGATTCCAGTAATCCTCACCAGGACGAGGAAGGTGCATTAGAGTGCACGCGGATACCTCCTGCAAATCGGTATCGCGCCCTGCCGCTGAAATCCACATTGACCAAGGTTGCTAAAGACTCTAGGAACCCCGCAAGCATAACGACCCAATTGTCGCGGCAGCAAACCGTGCAGGCCTCACAAGAAGAAGGTAATCCTTTAGGCTCAGAATCAGGAGCTAACCCCTTACCATCGACAAGTACCAGAGCTCAAACGACCCAAATACCTGTACCAGGTAAGAAAAGGGGAAGGCCTGTGCTGAGAAAGCATATTCTAAAGAAAGAGATACAAACTTCCGAAGTACAGCCAAACTTGCGTAAGGAACTCATATCTCAGGGCCGACCACGGTTACTAGGAACCTCGGGATTCGAAGACTCCGACGAACTCTACAAGCCACCGTCACATTATAAGGTTCCCATGCTGGATCGAAGCAGCATCGCCAGCCGACTTCGGGAGCGACAGAGGACAGCGAAGATTCTCATCCACAATTCTACAGAAAGAATTATAGCTTGCTCCCTAGCATGGAACCCACGCTATTACACCCTGCTGAAAAAGTATCAACAAAAGGTGCCCCGACTCGCCTACCCAACCCATATCTTCCTGGCCTTTGCAATAAGCCAACTGAGGTGTACATAGACGGCGCATGTGCTCATGACGAAAAAGGAGAGCCGAAGGGGGGCGTGGGAGTCTGGTTTGGTCAGGACCACCCTTGGAACCTATCAAAACCAGCCCAAGGTCGTGAAACAAATAACTCCGCGGAAATCCAAACTGCAGCCGCCGCTGCCCAAAAAGCGCTTGAAAACGGAGTAACCAAGCTGAGCATCTTCACCGATTCGAAGTTCCTCATAGATAGTTGTACCAAGTGGATGCCCACGTGGGAGACCAACGGTTGGAAAACGGCAGAGGGAAAGCCTGTTATCAACAAAACCGAGTTAAAGGAACTGCGTGAAACTTTGGCACCTCTAGAGGTGACTTGGCATCATGTAACAAGCCACCAGGGGGTAGTAGGTAACGAAGCAGCTGACGAGCTAGCACGCGCTGGAATTACGCGGACGGATGGAACCTCCAGTGTGCCTGAAACTAGCACCTTTCAAATAAACCAAGAGGAAGAATTTACCGAAAAATCCCTCGGAGGCTTCGTTTATGTTAGCCCGAACGGCTCGCAGGACTACCTTTGGAGCAGAATTACAGAAGTCCATAGCTGAGTTTGATCAGTCTATGGCTGGGCATCAGTCATACTTTTGGGACCAAGAAGGGTTGAATCAACCTGCTAGTCCTCATGCGACCCAAATCGAAATCACGGCAGTGTCTGAAGGAGAACAAGATCAGGACCTAGTACTCCGTTTGGAAAGCATGGATCATTGTACTGATCATTGTGGATGATCCTCTTCCTGAACGGGTAACTAAGTTTTTGGAATCATTCCGGAATCAGCTTCAGCAACGCAACAGAGCTAAAAAAGTGGATCCCATATCAGAGTCCTCAGAAGAGCTAAAGGATCGGGTACCCTCCGAACCGGAGAAGGGACATCGAAGGAGTACAGTACGCTTTAGGGATACACCAGAGATGGTGGACTCTCCCATCATTGGGCAACCACCACCCAGGCGGTCCCTATTTCAGACTCCTCTAATGGCCCCGAATCCTTCAGCTCGCTCGACTGCATCTTCACGGACCGCGGAGGAGGCTTTATTAGTAAACTTATGCGAAAGTTGGAGAAGATATTCGGAGTTAAGCTAATAACCACCTCGGGCGATCGTCCCCAGACTAACGACTCACTAGAACGCAGTCACGTAGTTTTGACAGATTATGTAAAACATTATGCCAATGACATACGACACCTCTGTCCATGAATCAACGAATTTCACCCCGTTTGAATTACTCTATGGAAATGTTGCTCGAATGCCCAGTTCGTTCCCTCCTGCAGAAAATTGGAAACCTATGGATCCTATCTTCGAGACCTGATAGTCCGTTTGACGGAAATTCAAAAGATAGCAGCTTCTTGTACCACTACGAAATATCAGATATTGTCGAACTATGCTGGAAATGGAATGCAACCGTACCATTAACACCGATGTTGGGATTCCTCGGCGGATTGATTGGTCCAGTGGCAGGGCTGCACACGTATGATGATGGCCAGATTATGAACTCTAAGATCAACGATCTCAACCAGGCCCAAGGTAACCTCTCACTTTTAGTGAGGCAACAGAAACACTTAGTGCGGTCTCAACTTGAGCACCAACATCAACTCACGACGAAACTAGAGGCTCAACAAAACTGGCTAAAATTAAAACTGTTATCAACGATATCTCAGGTGAACCAAATAGCCACATCTGCTGATCGAATCACTTATGACCAAGCACTAAATCAAAATCTCCATTCCATCGAACAAGGAATAGACGGTTATCTGCATTCGGCCTACCAACTGTTGGATGCGATACACAAAGCACGGGAAGGAAAACTGCATCCGTCCCTTCTCACTTCACAACAACTGGAGCCCATATTTCTGGACATTCAGGACCATGCTCCCAAGATATCCTTCCCAGTGTCAGGCCCGCATATCAGTGTATACGAGTTGGCTCAACTGGTTACTATCACCATCTTCTCAGAAAATGGTACTCTTCAAATTATAATGGACATCCCATTGATAGATAAGACGGAATACACTATCTACAAATTACATGCTTTACCCGTTCATCAGCCTATTTTGGAAAACGGCACCGGCACAGCGTATGTTCGATCACCATTCATGCATATAGTCCTAGCGGAAAAAAACACACCTATATGCTACTTACCAAAGAAGATCGTCGAAACTGCAAGGACATCCTGGACTATGCCCTCTGTAATGGCCTACTGCCTATCTGCGAGGCAACTCAACCGTCGTATGAACTGCAACTGCTACATCCAAGTTTCCTACAACCACCTGCCCCTTGGCAGGTTATACCATCACTCAACGGTTGGATTTATTCTACCATGAGTCAATTGGACGCAGAGATACGTTGCGTTGAAATAGCCAGCGTGAGAATGAGGTTACATGGAGTGGGATTGGTCCGACTTTCACCCGGATGCACTCTAAAGACCCAAAACTCACTCTGCAATAGAAAAATCATTAGTACATGAAAATGACCCCATATACCAAGAGGGCGAGAAGACATTAGATCAATGGCCATTATAACTGCTGAATATGGGGGTTATATCCTGGACTTGTATACAGCGAAAATGAACTCAAAACGACACACCTGAATCAACAAGACATGTGGATGAACACTGTTTGCCGTAGGATATTCGCTAAGAGCTTATTTTGAATAAAAAGTTCTATGGGCTTTTTACCTATCATTTAATCAAAAGTAACAATCCAAGCAAACTTGTTGAAAAAATGTTGCGATTTCGCGTTTTTGGTTAATAACGAACAATTTATTAAGAAATCAGCCTCGAACTTTTAAGTGCTTCAAAAGGAAGTCCATCCAAATATATTAAGACCAAAATTTCTCTGTATCTAATTTGTTCAAGCAAATTCCCTTTTTTCGGCTGATTGCCTGTAGTATTAGGCATTCTTAATGTTATAGGTAACATTGAACTCCGTCCGTTATGCCGGTGTGAAGTAAAACTTGTAGAGATTATGAGTCTTCTATGTAACCTATTCGAATCTTCTGCTCGTAAAAAAGGGTTGATATACAATATGAATCAAACATTCCTTATTTTTTACTATCAATTCTATAGGTTTAACATGTCCCAGATGGATTTTTCCCCGATGAATTCGAACATCATTTCTACTTGCTTAAACCAGTTGAATGCACTGGAGAATAGACGATTTACATAGTTTATTTAGTGTTAAGAAACATAATCTAGGATAACGTTCAATTTCCATCTATAGGACTTTTGTCTGTCCAATTCAGATTCAATTCAAATACCTTACTTAATAATATGTGAAGACCTAATTGTTCTAGTCTGATTGCATATAGTCCAGGCATCTGGTAGTTTGGTTCCCGAAAAAATCACATCCAATGTTTTTAATGACAAAATCTCGTTAAGGTGTTCCTTTTAACATATCAAAAATGCAAGAACAGATCAATTGTCAAACCGTTTTTTTTTTTAAAGAGTTGCAAAAGTTACTTTTGCGTGGACGGATGATTCCCGCTGCATTTTGAAGCAAAATGTCCAGCGGCAAAAAGAAAGAGGACAAAATTATGAGAAAAGTTTGTTGAAAGAATAATCCGCAATCTTTTATAGGTTTCGAGTTATGATATATTGAAAAATCCGCACTTTTTTGGATTTTCAGGGAAAAATCACTAAGTTTAAGAAAACACTGTGTACCCTCGCAACTAATTACTGCACGGAAAAGTGTTCCACAGGTGAGTGAAAGTAGACTCTATTTGCTGTCATCACAAAAAAAGAACAATGTCGTACCTATAATAGGTCATAAGTTATGACCCCTCAAATTTGGTCATTTTTGCCTGTTTTCACGGGCAGAAAAGTGGAGTTCAGTTTTTTCAAAATAAATAGAGTCAGGTTTAGTTTGCATTAATGATTAAAAATTTATTTTATAATTATATTTTATAATTATATTTTATAATTATATAATGATTTAAAAAAGTGTCCTAGCCCTAATAGGTCACGAGATATGACCTTGGAAAGTCTTCATGCATAGAGGCACCTGAGCGTACCGTAAAGTAGAACTACGGTCATATGTCGACCTTTTTATCCCAAATAAGTGCATAATAATTAAGTAATTATGTTTAATACGTATTTTTTAATCAATAAATAAATAATTGTTCATAACAAAAGTTTGCTATCACCACTTATGACCTTTTGGCCATTTTTTAGTATTTTTATGGCAAACCAGTGATTGTATGTGATTAAAAATGTGTAATATGTTCTCTTATCCATAAACAAATATTTTCATTTATAACTGCCTATAACAAAATCTTCTCATAGCCACTGTTGAGTACTTTTTGAGTACTTTTGTGGAGAAAAAGTAATTATAATTGATTAAAAATGTGATTTTTTTTCATCAATAAACAAATAGTTTTTTAATAATTGCTTTGTAACAATGTCTTCTAATGAATACTTTTTCTGTATTTAATTCCATACCTAACCGGAAGACACTCGTAATTCGCAGTGATTTCTGTAAATTGTACACAATATTCTGTGCCCATATTTTCGCATTTAAAATCAGGAAGTAGTTGATTAGTTGAAAGTAATTACATATCAAATGTAATTCATTATTTACAAAAATCAATGATTGAAGAATTAATTAAATAAATTGGTTGTATCTAAAAGTTCTTGAAATAATTTTATAAAATAGTTCAATACGCTAAAATTAAGTAATTGAAAAATGAAAAGTTAATCAAGTAATGTATTAAAAAAAATATTTATTATTGAATTTGTTAATTGAATTATTTGCAGACTTTATGCATAAGTTTTAAGCTGTTTATATTTTTTTCTAAATAAACCCGTATTCGCACAACACTCAAGAGATTAAGTGTTTATACAAGATAAGCATTATAGATTTCCTAGCTTGGTAAAATTTTCTGGAGTGATTGCATTTCTATGACCTGCGAAAACGGTGAAGTAAGTATGGAATTAAATGCTGAACTGAACATGAATTTTGACCTACTTTTGAACCCAACTGGACCATAATCTTCTGCAGAGATATGAATTAGGTCGAAACAATTAGTTTAAGCCAATAAAACGCATTTCGAAAATGTGGCACTTACGACCTTATGCTTCGGAACCCTTCAATTACAAATTTCCAAAGCAGATAAATAAAAATCCCACATTTCAACTTCAAATGTCTTAAAAAGAAAAAAAGCTAAGCTTACTTTTCAGATAAAAAATGAAAAAAGTACCTTTTGTCCAAAAAAGTCAAATTTGTGTTTGATCTTTATTTTTTAAGATGAAATATATATTTTTTTAAAGTAATGTTTATCATCAATGAAAGTGCGTGAAAAAATTAACGTATCGAAACTGTACTGGTGACATTTTTTTGGTCGCCTCAGTCAATATTTAACTAAGTACCAAAAGAAATTTTCCATAAATTTCTATTAAATTAGCACAAATCTTTGTCCAAGTTTGACTTAAGTCAGACAGCTTTTATTTTTTGAGTGGAGTAAATTTGTGAAATGATACCAAAGACATTTTAGGAGCTATTATATATTTGCAAAAGTATAAAATCACTCAATCGCAGTGTTAATATCCCTCTTACATTTTTTGTTTTAAAACAAACAAAACTGAAATCCAGAAAATGACCTGAAGGGTCCCGGGCAGTGTCGTATCTACAGTACGGACCAAAAGGCCCGTAGTCCAGGGCGGCAAATTTTTAGGGCGGCGCACCGTCTGATTTAAAAAACTAATTTTATACTTTAGGAAATTTTAGAATACGTTAGATAGAATCAAGTTCAAATCAGGCAGGTTGTATACTTCAAGTCGATGAATATCACTGCAACGAAATAAGTTTTTCTTTAGAGTAAATTAGGCGGCTCATATTTTTGCGGTTTTATGAAAAAAATGTTTTCGCGATGATAAAAGTATTTTAATTTTTACGTCTATTTAAAAAAAAACACACACACACAAATTTCATCGTTAAATCAGAAGATTGGAAAAATTTTTAAATGAACAAAGAGGCGATGATTTGTTTTAAAATATAAAAATTCTATTTAAAAAA
>CAKNWT010084877.1:0-14135 GCA_932066315.1 Andricus coriarius | reverse complement strand
TCACTTTAAAATTTCAAGAGTTACTCATTAGGCTATTATCAAAGTGTAAGTAAAATCAAAATTAACATCTATTTGTATTAGAAAAAGTTAATAATTTTTTTCTGAACAGTTTTATAATCATCGTTTGAACATTTTCAATAGCAAAGTCTATCGACGTAACTTTCGGGTACGCTAAACTTATAGCGGGTGAAATGTTCACTAGGGTCAACTTGAGTTTTCTGACAAATTTTACTTTAATTAGTCAAGCTGCTGAAAAACTATGATACTTTAATTCTTTCGCTCGGTGTCGTGAATGCAGGACTCAGCGACGTCTATGAGAAAGGCGTTTCATTTCGCCAAAGAAATATTCGCAATGAGGATATTAATTTATTATAATGATATGTTGCGCCTATTAATCGAACGATTCACATATCACAGTGAGAACTCATTTTTCTCCTTAATAATAATAAAATTCTAGTCTTCATTGGAAGTGGCTTCGTCGGATGAAAAGTGAACTGCTTGACTATTTCTCTTAGCAACATTTTTTTTAATATTTATTTTTGCAAAATACTCATTGTAAAATGCGCTTCCTTTTTCGCTCAGGTAAACCATTAAACTTTTAAGATCTTTCATTTTTGCGGAAGTAATGCCAACTTGTGGGGAAGGTAGGTTTCGCAAATCTCCAAGTTAAAGCTTCGGACGAACGTAATAAGTAGAAGGGTTTTCTTCTAATTAGTTATTAAAAACATGTATTTGTCCGGTTGCATAGTAATGAATTACCCGTGCTTCACTAATTTTTAAACCCTTGGGCTTTTGAAGATTACCCTTAAATAATGCGTCAAAATTTTGAACATGTCTTCTGTCGATTGAAGTACAGTAAACGGTGGATCATGGGCATTCCTAATTTGGTCCATATATGTCTGCGGAATTTCTACTCGTTCCATTTTTTTTCTCTTACTGAGCATAGGTTCCAAAATTTCTATCACATTAAGAGTGAGAATGCCCGCGAATCGGAAAGATGTGCCAGATGTCTACATTATGTTCAATCGCTAGCATTGTTAAAAAGGTAAGCACAGTTTAATTTCAATTTCGTCCAGAAGCTGGATCTGAAAAAAGGATTATTCTTCAATTTACTAACGGATAAAATTCAAGCTGTATAGAATGGTGAAGGAAACTGCAGACTGCGTTTGCACCTTTTTTAGCAATTCCTTCGAGATAGGGATAAGTTCTGACGCTGTTATAAATGTGTACATTAAAAAGATATAGCCACAATAATCTTCGATAAAATTGATCAGACACGGGCATTTTCGGAAGAGGTAGATTTTGTGCGTAGTCGAATTCACAGCATAAGGCATTTTTTGGATAACAATTCCTTTTTTTAAACTAAATACTCTGACACATTATTTTTGTGTTCAATGAATACTGTGGACACAACAGCCTTATTCTCACTTTCGTATCAATGATTACAAACACCTGCATGAGGCAATTTGAATGCGAAAGGTACATTTCGTATAAAATACGTATTATAAGTCGTTTCTTCTATTGGGATGTTGTCTTCCTGCACGAATGATTGAGAAAAACTGGTAAAAAAGTTGTGCAGATTCTTTAAATTCAATTCCAAATTATTAAAATAATTTAAGGAAGTCGATTCTATTTTGTAATGTGATTTTCGGGGTGGTAAACTCTCACAATGTTTTCCCTTTTATCACCTAGATCCAGTTTTAGTAAAATTATATTTTGAATATTATCTAACCGTTTATACCCTACGCGAATCACCTCACTGAGAAACTTTCTACATATGACAATATTTGCCTCATCTTTGGGCAATTGACACACCCATATTATTAACCGACGTTTTATATTAGTTTTTACGCTCAACTGATCCTGACATTTCATCAGGGTACTTAGTAGAATATTTTGTTTGTGGTAATCGCTAAGTCGCTAAAAGTGAGAGTGGAATTTCTTTTGTTCTTTAATCCGTATTTTCTCGTAACATTTTCCGAATTTGCAACAGGACTGGGCGTGAATAAATGACTTAGGCTCTACTTGCTTCCCAGTGTTTGAATCATACTCTTCACCCTACAAGTAATATAATTTTGACTTACATGAACACTTATTAATAATATTGGAAAATGAGCACATAAAATTAAGGTCCGAAGTAAGGATTTTCAGTAAAAATTCTCACTGAGTTAATTTAGTGACCGTTTTCTGACTGATTCATATCAAAAGAGATTTTTTACATTAATGGAAACTTTGACTTAGAATTTGCCAAATTTATATATAAATCTTTAAATACCTTATTCTTTCAAATTTATCTAATATTTCTTCTCAATTCTTCGACGTCTTTATTTCTTTTTCTGCCTCGAGGTTTCGAAAAAAACTGGTTGCATTTTACTCAACAATAAATAATCACATTTAATACTTCAAAAATTTCCTGTTTTAAAAATGATTCTCTTATGTTTTAGATGTAACACTTTCGATTTTCAAAACTATTGTGAGGTATATTTTATAAGTACTCTTTCTAATGCACATTATTTGTCTCACTATTATTATGCTGACCGCGATGATTACAAAATTTTCTCAGAAATCCTTAAACATTATTTTTAGGCAAAGAAAGAAGAAAAGAAAGAGGGAAAGAAAATAATACATTGTGACTGAAAGAGATGTCATAATAAATTATATTTTTACGTGCGTTATTAAATATATCAATATATATATTTTATATAAAATACTATGAGTTTCATAATAAATTTTTGTAGAAAAATTCTGCAAAATATAAGTTTTTATGCGTAGTCCTTGAGAAATCAACACTGCGTCTCGCCTTTCTCATAGAAGTCGCTGAGTCCTGCATTTACGACGCCGAGCGAATTAATTAAAGCATCATAGTTTTTCAGCAACTGCACCTATTTAATTAAAATTTTTCAGAAAACTTATGAAGACACTAGTGAACATTTCGCCCGCTAGAAGTTTATTGTAACTGAAAGTTACGTCGATAGACGTTGCGTTTAAAAATATTCAAACGATGTTTATAAAATTGTTCAGAAAAAATGATTAACTTTTTTTTATAGTCTGATGTGTTTTTTTTGCATTTATTTTGGAAATAAAAAAAGTGACAACTTTTTTCAAGAGGAAAAGAAGATGCGCAATAAAATTTCCTATAAGGATATATGTTTGATTGCAGTATTTGCCTTCAGCTTATCACACACGTCATTAGCCGCCTATTTTATGGTTAACATAAAAAAAAATTGTTCTTACTTGATCCCAAACCAGGATGATCGGATTCATGTACTCACCTGAAACAGAAACCAAATTTATGATTAGTTTTATTATGGAATATTATTTGGCAAGAATCGACTGATAAAATACTCTTAAATTTATGCAGTATGGCCCTCGCGTAATGAGCACTTTACTATCTGATTATGATTAATTGGCAGAAATATATTTGCTTCCTTATATAGAGAGTACACTGGAATCTGGATTTAAATACGGCTTAAATTTTTTTTTTGTTTTATTTGGATGCATGCTAACAACTGACACTTATATCACAAATGGCTTTTCGGAAATCTATTTCTGGGGTATTTTGGAAAGTTGTGGTATTCTATCAGGATATACCGTTATTTTTTAATGTTTTAAATTTCACGTTTACCCACTACAGAGAGGTTCAATGTACTTCTATTTGGAAAATTGTAAAATTTTATTCTGCGGGTGCAAAAATTATCTCTAATTGTTTGTATATACAATACAATACAATTTTTTTCATCGCACGGGCTCTCACTTTTCCGCAGGTGACTTTCTAGGGGGAAGGCATAGATACTGAGGAGATTCTCTACTCCTGAGTCGTCCTTAGCTTTTTCTGCGTATTGGCTTTTAAGTGAGGTGAAATTATAGCCTGGGAATCAAGGTTAGTAAATGTCATATTTACAGGAGCGATGAATTGGAATTTTAAAGCGGGCTGCGCGAGAGGCTATCTGGATCATTTGATAAAAAATAAACAGTTTTCCGAACGATATGCTCGGCAAGATCGTCGAGTAAGTCGAGATTTGACATTAGATGAGGTCCCATTAGGTCAACTGCCACCGTCTCCAAGCAATTTAACGGTTGCCTAGTTCTCTGCTGCTCTTCTCCCGGTACGTGAAGAGACTCAAAATGTACACAAGATGCAGGTTTTTCTTAGTAAATATGGTAAAAATTCAATGGAGGGAATATGCCTTATAATTATTGACACGGCAGATGACGGGAAGACAAGACAAGACCTTTCCGCTGATTCGTAGCGAAGTTCTGTAGGCGAGAACTTGTCCTTTCCTTAGCTGACCTATCTCCACTATCTCTGAGCTGGAACAAAACTGACCTCAGACCCACTTTACTCTTTGTGTCAGAAGGGTATTTAGGAGATCAGAATTGGGACTTCCAAGGCTCAGAGATTTGTTAAACTTCTTCTTGAGATATTTAAAAGCTTGTGAGGTCCAATTCCATCCACCAGCTTTCTTGCGAAGTATATTAGTACTAGGTCCAGTGATCTCAAGATATCTTATCACGTATTTGCGTACCAAACCAAGTATTGCAAGAAACTTGTAAAGTTTTTTTTGCTAATTGGAGACTGTGCTTCGTGGATAGCCTTGATGTGGGTTTCTTGGGTCTGGTTGCTATCAGGTGTTACAAGATTTCCAAGACACTGCACATCATTCCGAGCAGAAAATAACTTTTTCAGAGAACAGGTGAATCCATGTACAACGCATCAGACGTTGAAAAGACGCTGCAGGGATACAGGTACCACCTTCCAGGATGGCGAATGCTGTGTGATTCCTAGAACTTGGATCTATAGGAACTGACCAGTATCCGTAATTTAAGTCTAACGTGGGTAAAAAAAACTCCATTCCCGAACATCCTGATGATTTGAACGACTTGCTGATATATTGTTGCAGCATGTCTTTAATTTTCGCTGAAATAATTATTTCTTTTCTTGAGAATAAGGGTAGAAACGTTTCCTCACGTGTTTCGCAGTAGCCAAATTAATCTTATAGCTAATCCAGCGGGTCTGTGAGAGATGACCTTCCATGTAGAAAGCCCGATAATGCTGCCATATTATTGACTCAAATTGAGCTCGATGCTCTACATGCAAGTCTGTCTGGATCTTAGTTAGATCAAAATTGATCAGGTAGATTATTATGTATGTTTTTCGGCATAGATATAACGCTGTAGTTGGTTATTACATATCATCACCTCTTCATGTCTCCAAGGAATACCAAAGACTATTGGGTTCCTCATTTCTTCACTGTTCAAAGATGCCTATATCATTAGATATCCTTCGATGGTAAACTCGAGGTCAGTGACGCCAATAGCCTTCACGGCGATGTAATCCAGAGAGGGGTCAGCGTGACCTGGGGAATGCTTCAAATTTCCAAGCCCCTGCTTTAGACAAATAACGGGAGCATATGAAGTTATCTGATGCTACAGTATCGTAAAGAAGCATTACAAAAAAATTCTCTAACGCGGCGAAAATCACACTCGAAAATGCGGCAAGTATTCCACCATCGAGTAGCCTCACGTTTGAGGACATGTTGTGCGATGCAGTAACAAACGCTGAAGGGATCGTTGGCATAGTCAATAAATTGGCCCAAGGGTTGGATGCTAATGGTTGATTACCGTTTGAAAGGTCCTTTCTGGGCTGTGCAGGTTTCTGTTGACCTTGATTGATCAGCGGAGCACATTGCTTATTTCCGGGTTGATACTGAGCTGGATGAGGAAGATCTGGAATTCCTTGGGCTGGGTTCTGTTCTCTGCCAAAGGGTGGATGAGCTACATTGAGCTGGACCTTATTGATTACAGGTTGGCCTGGTCCATTGACGAACGGTTACGCGAGTTTCTGATTATTGTTAGACCTGTATGTATTTTCTGGCTGAAGATTAGGGTCTTTAATGATCCCAAGAATGGGCTGGGAAAATCTTCGTGAGTGACAAACGAGAAATTCTTCGTCTGAAGTGCCGCGTATCGGTCTTTGGTTACATCAAGGGCTTCCTGCGCTATTTCTGATAATATAATTATATCATCACCTACAACAGTGCGCCGCTGCGGTGTGGCTGGGCAGAATTGGCGGTTCAGTCAGCATTTTCATTAACGTAAGCTCACGCGGAGTGTAGCAATCGCTGATCAGATATGTAATAACTGCGTAACATGATATTGGTTTATATTTATATGCTGACCTGTGCGCAAAACTAAAAACGGAAATGGATTGCTCGCGAAAAATCATCAATCAGAGTCTGCTAATCTCGTGTCGTTCGGCTCAAAATATTAATTTCGGATTTTTCATTAACATTTTTGATAAGTAAAACCACAACCGTTGTTTAAAAAAGTCTTTTTAACAAATTGACCTTATTTTCGGGCCCGTAGAAAGTATGCTAAACTAGAATACAATTCCACAATTTGTCTGAAAGTTATGACGCTTACAGATTACTACAGACAGACTCCTTCGCATTGTTTTATTTTTCAGGAGAAACGTCGGTCCGAAATGCTTTTTTTGTGCGTAATATGCGTAGAATTCTGGAAAATCCCCTTGCCTAAATAAATTATATCTGCGTGTTAAAGGATGCATCATTTTACAGTGTGTGGAATAAACTTCATAATTCTCATTCTTTTACAAAATTAGGTGCAACAAGGGGATATCCAATTCCACCAAGAGGGGCTGCACGAATCCAACGAGCTATACCTACCAGTTTTCCTGAAATTACCCGCATTTTTGTACAAAACACAGATGGCGATGTTTTCGCTGCACAGCTAACATACAGAGGTGAACGCCGAATCCCTCACTGGATCAGTATGACAGACCGCAGAGCGGATGGAGTAGAAAGCGTCTTTGTAGAAATGCCTAGTGGCGAGGATTTAATGGCACATATAACAAAGCTCGAACGTAATATTGATATTAATGATAAATTGCCTTCGCAATCTCGCTGTTTTATATTATATCGCTTGAACAAAATTTTAGTAGCTGTTCTTAGGCCATACGAAAGATACACAACTGATAGGCCTAGTGTCCCGCGCGTTATGGTACGAATGCCAGAAACTTTGGTTCGTTATACAGGAGAATTCGAGCGTTTCTACGGTCGTCCACCTCAATGGCTTGAGTAAGAAATTGGATATTAAGAAATAGATATTAAAACCTTGGATTTTCTTCTTCATCCTATAATAAAAGGCAATATCCATTTTTTTCACAGTAAGTCCACATGCATATCCTTATATCTAGTTATAGAAAAATCCGAATATGAAAATTATGTACAATTCTGAAATAAAGATCTAATTGCCTGAAAATAAGTCTCCCTTTTTTCAATTTATTAGAGGCCACCATGTTATGAGCCTATAACGCCCCCTGAAAAGTGATCATTAGATAGCCCTTTAGCGAATGGTGTCAGTTGTTGACGCGTAAATCATGCCTGTTTTATATGAGGCAAAGTTTCTGAATCGCAATCTCGCTCGCGCCACAAACTCGACGAATCAAAAAACGGCCCCACCAACAGGCCCGTGGTGGCAGAGCCGGATGAAAATTTCCCTCCCCACGACATTTCCAACTACCGCGTCCCGCGAGACGACAGGCTCGCTCTAACTGACGCAGCGGGCAGTCGCCGGTCGTCCCCCACCATGTCCTACCGGACTGGCGCGCGCTGCCCGTCGGGTAGAGGCATAAATATAAGTGGGCTCGCGCCACGGAATCATCTGTCGTTCTACGGGTACATGACGCGCAAGTTCGAAAACCCATCCCTGCATAGACAGCCATCTATTTTTTCAACTCCTCCACGGCTCTGCAACAAGGCATAACAAGGCTCAGCAGGAGCAACAAACCAGCACCGTTTTCCTGGACAACACACGGTACGCATCGACTTGCCTTCGTCGCTTCACGCCTCCAGACCTGATACGCCGCAGTCATTGGAAATTAATAAAGTTTATTTTTTTCGCCCGACCCACTAACCCCTCCTTCATCCTGATTCACATTCAGGTTTTAAGCAGTAAAAAAATAAATAAATACGAAAGGAATATTTTTTAAATTCTTCTATTTTAAAGTACGAAAGAATAGTTCTTAATTTGATATCATTATTTTTAGCACACATAAACCCACCAACACACATTACCCTTCGTCGGGGAGTTATAGGTTGCGTTCGAAGGGACCTCTAGGGTACCGATTAAGAGTGCATGTGTCATCACAAACACCCCTACCCGTACACATCACACTTCGTCGGGGACGTGTAGGTTGCCTCCGCGGGGACCTGCAGGGTGTCGATGGACAGTGCATGCGGCATCACACACATCCCTACCCGTACAATATACAGTATACAATATCCGTCGGCGCGCAACGTTCTTTTCTTTATTTGTTATTATTATTATTTTCCGAAATGAAGTTCCCCGGTTCCTAAATCTAAATAAGTAAAATTCAATAATTACTAGCGGAATTATACTAATCCGTTTATTCGAAATATTCAATGATTTATTAGTGGCTAACTTTTTCAGTTTTATAAAAACAATCAGACAATATTGAGTTATTTAAAATTATACAACGCCACCTCCAACAATATAATATCTTTACAAGGCATTACTTTAATATGTGAAAATAAAAATTTATCACGCATCTAATTTTTCTAAGATTTTGTTAATACAATTCCATTAAAGCACCACGATTTTACGTAAAGCACAACAAAACACCTGACATTCATTGAATTCTTCACTTTACGTCTACTATTTTCTCAATCGTTGTCTCCATTCAGAAAAGATGAAGATCGTCATTTTACTCTTTTCTTGCTTAGGTTTTCTTAATTTTACAAGTAAGTGTGAAGTATCGCAATGATATTTATAATGATAATAATAATGTCGTGGCGCAGGTGGTCAACCCTGAGTCCCCCACGTGCAAGTAAGGGACACCGACCCCTAAGTGGGGTCTGCATGAACCCCACTCACGTTCACGACGCAAGCAGTGTGGAATCGCATTGGACCAGCGACAAAAACTTATTTTTGTTTTTTAATAACACAAAAAAAATGGTAGGTAATCAAAGCAAACAGGATTCAAGTAGAGAGTTTATAATAAAGTTTAAACCTTACCAGATATAAAAGACAACCTCCTTATACTATTGACTAACAAAATCACACTTCAAAAATATAAACTGGAACAAACAAACACTAGACTTTAAATATGAGAAAACTCCGCAAATTTGTATTGCAAACTCAGTCTTGAGGCATCAACTTGACAAGACTATATACAACTAATAATAGCAACGTGGGGTCCGAGTGGACCCCAATCACGTTTCTCAACAAAAACATTGAGAAAAAAGGGATCACATACCTCAGAGATTAACCCTTTGCGGCGCAGTGGTAACCCAGATTACCACCTTTTTTATTCACAACTTTTTTCTCTGGATTCAATGTTTTTGAAGTAATAAGAACAATTTCCCATTGTTATCGTATTTGGAGCATTGCAGAATTAAAAAAAAATAATGCTGAACGTACGGCATAAAATTATAAATAATTATAAATAAACAAATTTTGAAAATCGCTCTTTTTTAGGAATGAATTCGGTTTTGAACGACGTATTGGATAAATTGGAATGAAACTTGGTACTCCAGGATTTTTGGGTCGCTAATTACGAATCCGGAGCCAGATTTGCAAAATTCAAAATGGCTGATCCAATATGTCAGACGAGTTTTCAAAAAATTGCAACCTTCTCATGAAACTTGATATCTGGGGGTTTTTGAGGTCGCTGATTGTGAATAGTGATCACCGACTCTAAAAACCCCCAGATGCCAAGTTGCATGAAAAATCCTTTAATTTTTCGAAAACTCGTCCACCGTATTGGAACCGCCATTTTGAATTTTGAAAATCGGGCTTCATATTAGTAATCAGCGACCTCGAGAACCCCTGAGTGAAAAGTCGTATAAAAATCTAACAACTTAAAAAAAAACTTGTCCGCCATATTGGATCTGCCATTTTGAATTTTGGAAATCTAACTTTACTTTCGTGATCAGCGACCCCGAAAACCCACTAAGGTGAATATAAGAGTAAAATTTGTTTGATAGAAAAATGTGCACCGCAAAGGGTTAAAGCGGTCTTACCGACGTATTGAGAACTATTGAGAGGAAAGATACTTAACGCGCCAGGTAACGGGATGCAAAATTGCCCCTTTCATAAGGAAATTAGTGTGTCTGGGGTCTGCCTAGACCCTGAATGGGGGACGCAGGTTTAAGTGCCCGTATTTCACGTAGAATGTGCGGGGTTCAATCCCGGAGCCGGTACTTCTGAACATTTTTCTATATACATTTACTGAGGTTCTGGTGGTTGGGATTCCACCTTCAGCTGTAGGTCTCCCCATCATGCACTTAACTGTAACACAGTCCATCGATGGTGGGGTAAAAAAGAAACCAGGCTCCCCAATATATCATGTTAGGCACAATACTCTCATCAAAGCAATGGATTTGCTGAATTAAGGTTTTTTTATCAATGTAAAAACCAGTGCTTAGTTATCATAAAACCAGAGAGAAACACTGCAGCTAGTATAAAACACTTGTATATTTTATTCAGCCAGCTGATAAAAATATCATTTATTCTTTTACAATGGAGTCAAATCTATCTAAATTCATAATTTTGGATGGGTGGGAGTACGCAAAAGAGAGGAGCGCGAGGATAGAGCAAAGCAGATTTCAGTAAAGTAAGATACAGAGAGTTTTTTTTTGTCACTGAATCCAAATTTTGCATAAAAATTATTGATAATGTAGTATCAGATTTTAAAAAACTAATATTTTATCCCGCCTTATTGGCGGATATTTAAGTAGACTAGGGCATGTTCTTCCGGGTGAGAATTGTTTGTTCTGTATGAAGTTAGTAAGATATAAATTGTGGTTTTATATTAAATTTCTTGCCCCACATTATTGCATAACAAATTTCCATATATATTAATATTTTGCTTGCATAATTAGGTGCAATGATGAGAGAAGCAAGTTCACCAAAACCAAGTTCAGCAGGCACACCAGGCCTACCTACTCGTTTTTCTCCAAAAATCCGTGTTTTTGTACAAAACAAAGATGGACAAGTTTTTTCTGGACCGCTTACATACATGTCTGGCCGTCCAATTCCTCCTTGGATTTTTGAATACAGTAAAATAGCGATTGGAGTAGTAAGCGTTTTTGTAGTCATGCCCAATGGCGATGGTTTATTTTCAAATGTCCAAGAACTCAGAGATACAACTGATATTAATGAGGAAGTGCCCGCACAACTCCGCTGTTTTATATTACAGTCCAAGCTCCGATCATGGCCGCCCCGAGCATGGCCGCTTCTCCGATTTCTCGCTCGAGCGCTACCCCCACCACTTTAGCGTCGGTCGCGATCGATGCATTTCATAGCTGACGCTCCACGCAGTCGAGCGGGACCGCGCTTAGAGTGGGGGTTTATGGCTTCTTGGAATTATACTCCCCTACAGCCCCGAAAACGGCGATGCTCGGAGCTTGGACTGTATATGGAAATGGCAATATTTAAGTAGCAGTTCTTTAGCGTTACTTTGAATTGCCGCGAAACAAGGCTAGTGTCCCGCGCGGTTTTATAAGAATGCCAGCAGAATATCGTCGTTTTCTGGGAGATTCTCAGCAATACCGCGGTCATCCTCCTAGCTGGCTTCAGTGAAAAAACTGAATATTGAGAACTAAATAGTAAAAGTTTGGATTTTTTTCTTTGAAATTCGAAAACAGGCAATATCCATTTCTTTCAATGTACAGCGACAAAGAAATCAGTATATCTAGTTAAAGAAAAATGTTAAAAATTATATAACCTTCCCGTATAAAGACCTTAATGTTTGGAAACTAATCTTGCTCAATTTCATTTCCATTTATTTTAGAATCTGTGTTTTTTATTATTTATATTTATGCCTAATATTGGATCTGATCCAGATCTGACGTTTTCTAGACCATTTAGACTGAAAAGGCCAATCTGGCCCACATTCGGGGCTGGCCAGCTATCTACAACATATTCATTCATAATTCTATGTTTAAAAAACTTCAAATTTTTTTACAGCGCATAATTAATCAAGATTCAATGGCAAAATTCCAGCAGTTAAGTTTGCAGAAAATACGACATCCATCTACTGAAAAATGAGTGCATTATCAAATCGCTTATTAAATATTCGCGAAAATACGTTCAAGAAAAATTTTATTTTTCCACAGAATACTATAATTGGCCACTCTTTATTACTAACCACGTGAGATATTTTATTCTGAATTTGCGTCCTTGTTAATAAATGAGACAGAAGTTTAGCGATGTTGATTATAATTTCAAATAACTTTTTTCTTACGTATTAAATACTTTATGGCTTCCACAAGAGGTATTCTAGATGGTGACAAATTTTTTAATTCAAACAATTCTGAAGGTTCTGTGTATAATACATTTTTTAGATATGAAAAATTCGGAGAGCGTGGATGAAAATAAACATAAATATAAGTATTTTTATTTGAAAATTGTAGCAATACGAAATATTTACATGTACTTTGAATATGGACAACGTAAATTGTACGCTAATTATTAGTTATTTCAATTTCATGCCTTTCTTATTTAAAATGGCACTAAACAAACCTTTTGTTTTTAATGCTTCAAACTTTTTAGCGAATTTTAAAAGCGTAGCCCAAATGTTACTTGTTTGCATATTATTTCTTATTCTTCAAACAAGTCTGGCGAAGGTGGAAAAAAAATTATTAGGATTTTTCTGTATGGATGCAATGTTTAATGGAGGAGAGAGGGGGTAAAAATCAAAAAGTATAGCGTGACGTAATTTATGGATGAATACTTATGCATTCAAAGTTACTAGAATGCGTGTTCACGAACCCTCCTCTACAAGAAAGTAACAAAATAACTTTTGAAAGCGATTTAAAGCAAAAAATAGTATAATCCGTAATTACTTTTTTAACTATAGTTATTTGAGAGCAAGCATTTTTTTGTCAGACAAAAAAACTAATCTAATAATGTAAAATTAAAAACATCATAATAAGAAAATTCTAATTTTGACTGGAATTCAAATATGACTGTTTAAAATTTAACAATATTTGACTAAGCCTTTAAGAATAAAAAGTTATTTTTTTGATCTGTAACTTTGAAGTTTTTTCTTAAGAACACGTGTCTGCTGAATATAACTTATCTCCTATCGACCAGCAAATAAAAAGCTGTGTACGTACAAAGATAGAAGTTCTTGAAAATATCTAATATCCGGAGAATGAGAAGTTTGCTAAAAATATGTTGATAAGGCGCAGAACCAAAGCTCTTATCAATTTCTAAATAAGATAAACGCTCTAGTTATCATGACTGCTATTTTCTTGCTTTTTATCTAATTTGAAGTAAACGAAATTCCGTTTGATACAATAAAATGCTAAAAATAAATGGGTATTATCATCAAATGTTACAGTAACATAATTTTTAACAATATATGAAAATTATAATTAAGTTTCAGGATTATTGGAACTTTCAAGATTACTGGAAAACCCTTAGTTCTAAAGGTCGATTGTGTAGGGTAGACTATCCTACAATAGTAGGATAATCAATTGTTAGGACACTATACTTTTTAATAAATAAAAAATTATAAATAATTAGTGATTATCTACTATAGGGTGTTCTCCCCTATATCATTTCATATTTCACTTTCAACGTTTTCTATAGATAACTGGCTGTCAAACAAAAATGATATTTTTATTTTGTTTCATAAATGTTTCTATGTAAAACAAGTTGAAAATATCAGTGTTTTGTCCTTTTATAAAGAAATTATACATAGCGTTTTGTCAAATTCGTATCGTAATTCAGATCTCACTTAAAGTTAACTTTGACATATGACGTGAATTTAACGAGAAAAAGAATGAGATGTGAAAAACGAAAATTGAAATGGGGAATGTGAAATTGTGAAAAATATATAATCAGCCCACTCCTCTCGATTTCTACAATTTTTTCCTGCAAAATCCTGATACTCATTCAGTTGAGTATGGCTTTAGTATTTCTATTGCACAGATAAATAATTGTGATTCTTTATATAAATTTATATAAATTCATAATTTTTTTAAAATAATCTATGGAAACCTAAGCCCCTCTATTTCCCCATAAGAATTGCATGGGAAATGAGACTATAAATATGAGACTGGAAAGCGTAATTTTCAAAAAAA